>JAWMCH010000256.1:47500-52500 GCA_033675125.1 Athetis lepigone | reverse complement strand
GAACGACGACGGCGTCGATGCGCTCTTCGGACGTCGAGTCCGCCTACTTACTATTATTGTAATAATAATAATAATAACAACGTCTTATACAGATGAAGTCTGACGACTGCGAGTCTCGCTGCGCCCGTAGAGCGCGTAACGGACAGGAGGTGAGACGAGACGCGAATAGCAACCCTCACTGGTTAGCGAAATAATATCACACACCGAAGAGTCGCGAGCGCGCGTCTCGACTACGATCGAAATCGATCGTCGAGACTCCCTCGTCGCGTTTCCTTTGTACGTCCGTACGCGTGAACAGGCACATTAAAGCGCGAGCCACGAGCCGTTCGACAAATGTATAAGATGGTATCGTTATCTTTGAACGGACCGCGTCTAGCGCACGGCGTGTCGAGTACGACACACCGTGTACGCAGGACGAGGAACCGTCAGATGCGCCGCGCGCGAATATAAATTAATATAGCCGCGCGCGCGCGCAATGTGGCATTTGTATTTTATACAGCCGGCCCTCAGACAGGAGTGGTCCTGGATGTGTCTCCACGGACCGCAATGTGCGTTCGAAATGTCGATGTTCAAATGTGTCCTGCAGTTCACACTATGACGCGCAGTTAACTGCGTTCTTCATCGACCCGCGAGCCAAGTGATCCACCGTCCAGGGTAATAGTTTGTTACACAAACATATTAACCTCATGGATTGAATACGTTCGTAAACGTCGTGTGTTACAAAAAATTCATAATTCATTCATGTTTAGATGAATAAAAAAAAAAAAATTTTTATCCCACCGCAGTATGAGGGACGGATTGTGTTCACGAACACGTCCAACGGTACTCGTGGTGCGGGTTTTTAGACCAGTCTACGTACCGTGCGAGGACGCGACGCGAGATAGACGCGCGAGCGCGTTCGTACCTCTGTTATAATCGTTCGAGAGTGTGTTTAAGGATATATATGTGTGATATATGTCGTAGTATGTATACATGATATATACACGCAAACAACAGCACAACACGTTAATGATCCTTCCGCAGGTTCCCCTACGGAAACCTTGTTACGACTTTTACTTCCTCTAAATGATCAAGTTTGGTCAACTTCCCAGCAACGCCGACGGCCGTGAAGCCACCGCGTGTCGGTCCGAAGACCTCACTAAATCATTCAATCGGTAGTAGCGACGGGCGGTGTGTACAAAGGGCAGGGACGTAATCAACGCGAGCTTATGACTCGCGCTTACTAGGAATTCCTCGTTTATGGGGGATAATTGCAAACCCCAATCCCCAGCACGAAGGAGTTTCAGCGGGTTGCCCGGGCCTCTAGGCCAGGGAGAACATGCTGATTCCTTCAGTGTAGCGCGCGTGCGGCCCAGGACATCTAAGGGCATCACAGACCTGTTATTGCTCAATCTCGTGCGGCTCGAAGCCGCCGGTCCCTCTAAGAAGAATTTTAATACGTCGCCAGTGAGTTGCGCGACGCGTGGCCGCGCACACCTAAATGACGACGCCTATTTAGCAGGCTAGAGTCTCGTTCGTTACCGGAATTAACCAGACAAATCGCTCCACCAACTAAGAACGGCCATGCACCACCACCCACCGAATCAAGAAAGAGCTGTTAATCTGTCAATCCTTCCGGTGTCCGGGCCTGGTGAGATTTCCCGTGTTGAGTCAAATTAAGCCGCAGGCTCCACTCCTGGTGGTGCCCTTCCGTCAATTCCTTTAAGTTTCAGCTTTGCAACCATACTCCCCCCGGAGTCCAAAATCTTTGGTTTCCCGGAAGCTGCCCGCCGAGCCATTGTAGTAACGTCGGCGGATCGCTAGATGACATATTTACGGTTAGAACTAGGGCGGTATCTAATCGCCTTCGAACCTCTAACTTTCGTTCTTGATTGATGAAAACACCTTTGGCAAATGCTTTCGCTGATGTTCGTCTTGCGACGATCCAAGAATTTCACCTCTAACGTCGCAATACGAATGCCCCCAGTTATCCCTATTAATCATTACCTCGGAGTTCTGAAAACCAACAAAATAGAACCGAGATCATATTCTATTATTCCATGCACGAAATATTCAAGCAGCATTTTGAGCCCGCTTTGAGCACTCTAATTTGTTCAAAGTAAAATTGTCGGCCCACCTCGACACTCATTGAAGAGCACCGCGATAGGATTTTGATATTGAACCGACGTTTGACCGACGGCTCACCGACGATATGCTCCGCAGACGTGTCAGTATCACCGCGGATGCGGTGCACCGACAGCGCGGCGCACAAATGCAACTACGAGCTTTTTAACCGCAACAATTTTAGTATACGCTATTGGAGCTGGAATTACCGCGGCTGCTGGCACCAGACTTGCCCTCCAATTGTTCCTCGTTAAAATATTTAAAGTGTACTCATTCCGATTACGAGGCCTCGTAAGAGTCCCGTATCGTTATTTTTCGTCACTACCTCCCCGTGCCGGGAGTGGGTAATTTGCGCGCCTGCTGCCTTCCTTGGATGTGGTAGCCGTTTCTCAGGCTCCCTCTCCGGAATCGAACCCTGATTCCCCGTTACCCGTGACAACCATGGTAGTCGCAGAAACTACCATCGAAAGTTGATAAGGCAGACATTTGAAAGATGCGTCGCCGGTACTGGACCATGCGATCGGCAAAAGTTATCCAGATTCATCAAAATTAACGACTTCGGACGCGAGGCCCTCCGTCGATTGGTTTTGATCTAATAAAAGCACTCATCCCATCACTGGTCAGAGTTCTGATTGCATGTATTAGCTCTAGAATTACCACAGTTATCCAAGTAACTGAGTAAGATCTAAGGAACCAAAACTGATATATTGAGCCATTCGCGGTATCGCCTTAATACGGCTTGCACTGAGACATGCATGGCTTAATCTTTGAGACAAGCATATAACTACTGGCAGGATCAACCAGGGAGCTAACTCAACAAGACGTCGAAAGCGAGAGCGCGCGCGCGCGCTCACACGCACACGCGACACACGCACTGTTCGACAACTCATCAACCCCGTGCACCGCGCAATACGGTACACGGGCGAGCTCTGTGATACATCGAACCGTGTATATAATTTCTTCGTGAAATACAAAAAAATTATATAGAGGTTCTCTCGTTTGTCACGCGCGAACGTCTGGAAAACGTGTAATATCTCAACACGCCAGACGCGCTGCGCGTGCGCAAGGGCGTTGTCCGTTCGCTCGCACTCGAAATGCGGGCGAACAGGATTAACCCCGACTGGGAACGTTCGTATCGAGACGAGTTCACATTTGTAAAATTTGTTAACACATTCGTTGTAACATATACGATTCCGCCCGGAATGTATAGAGCACCTCACATGACAATAACACAGCAAATGAGTCGCGACAAACGCCCGACGCTTCCGAACGCCTGCGTCTACACACGCTCAAACAGTTTCATACGACGACCGTTCAAAAACTGTCGCACAAAATACGATCAGTCGGCCCGCACAGTTCACAACGCAGAATGTCCGAAAAAACAACTACTAGCAAAACTAGTCTTCGTCTCTTCTTAACATCCTCCCTCCTTTTTTCCTCCTTTTCCTCCTCCTTTTCTTCCTCCTCTCCCGCCGCCGTCACCAACGCGAGCGCGTCGACGCGTTACAATAGCGTACCAGCGAAATGTGAAGTAAACCGAACCGTTATAATATAATAATATATTATGAAGCTGTTCAACTCTACTCTAAATACACATCGCATAACGAAACGTAACACAAATCGAAACGCACCTCAACGCCGCCGACGACGTCTCATCAACTTAGTTCACGCGCACATTCGCCGCCTTGCCTTTGCGCGCTCTCCGCCGCCGTCCGCGCCACATATATGTCAAACTAAGAAACGATGCGATCGCGAAGTGCGCACGCGCATACGATACGAACGTAATTAGGTATTTTTGTCTATGTCCTGAACACAGTCAAGGTTCACGTTAGGACGACGTCATTAGTATAATAATTGATTATGATCACTCAAAAATATACATTCCTTAATCCCCCCCCCCCCCCCGCGCCCCCCCCCCGCCCCCCCCCCGGCCGCCCGGCGTAGACGTGAGCGGATGGTGTTACCACGGGGGATGGATGGTGGGGTGGTGTCTTGTATCCTTCATCCCTCGAACTATGCTGACCCCCCCCCCCCCCCCCAAATCCCCACCCCCCACTAACCACCGGCGCCGAAAAACGAGAGACAATATTTAGTCCAATACAATCCACCCATCAAAAGCCGGTGCACAACACACCCGCCGTAACATAACAACCCCCCCCCCCCCCCCCCACCCCCACCCCCGCACACTAAGTCAACGTCCTACCGTGTTTTACTACATAATATTCAATTGTTACTACTTATGTTGTAAATATTCCTTAGTGCTATAAAAACTGTTCCCGTTTAGCCGTTTCAATTTGAAACTGTCTGTTATTTTGTAATTATTTTTAGGTTTACTTACATGTTAATTTGTTACATAATTATTCAAAATTCAAAATTCAAGGCATTTATTTCACTTAGACCATTTATAGGCACTTATGAATTGTCAAAGTTGTGTCAGTATTATACAATCATGTAATAAATGAACGAATAACGACATCGTACTCACATTTACAATAATCAAAAATGCTTAACAAAGATATCAATTATTCATGTCAAAAATAAAAATAAAGAGGATAAGCAACATATTTTTATATTAAATAATATGCTTGACTACACAGCGTGCGTTTAATGCATGTTTTAAATTTTCTTTCATTTAGCTGCAGAGTATCGAGTGGTATTTTATTATAACATTTCACACAATATCCCATAAAAGAAGTGTGAACTACATACATCCTACAGAGATACATCTATGTGCGTACTGCCATTAAATAAGCAGCTTTTATAATATTAACATACCTCATGTTCGGTAAGTAGGTCCTTATTACCCCCGAATCGGGCTTGTAGGTAACCAATTGGCGCTCTGGGGTAATAATGTAGCTAGCTAGAAAAGCCCCAAAAATCTCCATCACTCTTTCAAA
>JAWMCH010000256.1:37500-42500 GCA_033675125.1 Athetis lepigone | reverse complement strand
CTCTCTCTTCAAAGTTCTTTTCAACTTTCCCTCACGGTACTTGTTCGCTATCGGTCTCGCGGTAATATTTAGCCTTAGATGGAGTTTACCACCCACTTAGGGCTGCACTCTCAAGCAACCCGACTCTAAGGAGAGTCCCTCTCGCCGCGATCCTCCGTCGCTACGGGCCTGGCACCCTCTACGGGAAAACGGCCCCGTTCAAGACGAACTTGGACAGGAGTGATCGCGACGAGAAAGCGGAACCTCCCGAACACCACATCTCCCGCCGCCTGTACGACGGCGGGATTCAGTGCTGGGCTTCTTTCCTGTTCGCTCGCCGCTACTAAGGAAATCCTGGTTAGTTTCTTTTCCTCCGCTTACTAATATGCTTAAATTCGGCGGGTGATCCTCCCTGATCTGAGGCCAACGATAAAAAAATGAGGCAGACGCGATATCCGTCAGCGTTACGACGACGCGGCCGGACTGCGAAGCCGCACACGTACATTGCAGTACGTGAGCGACGACGAGAACGACGACGGCGTCGATGCGCTCTTCGGACGTCGAGTCCGCCTACTTACTATTATTGTAATAATAATAATAATAACAACGTCTTATACAGATGAAGTCTGACGACTGCGAGTCTCGCTGCGCCCGTAGAGCGCGTAACGGACAGGAGGTGAGACGAGACGCGAATAGCAACCCTCACTGGTTAGCGAAATAATATCACACACCGAAGAGTCGCGAGCGCGCGTCTCGACTACGATCGAAATCGATCGTCGAGACTCCCTCGTCGCGTTTCCTTTGTACGTCCGTACGCGTGAACAGGCACATTAAAGCGCGAGCCACGAGCCGTTCGACAAATGTATAAGATGGTATCGTTATATTTGAACGGACCGCGTCTAGCGCACGGCGTGTCGAGTACGACACACCGTGTACGCAGGACGAGGAACCGTCAGATGCGCCGCGCGCGAATATAAATTAATATAGCCGCGCGCGCGCGCAATGTGGCATTTGTATTTTATACAGCCGGCCCTCAGACAGGAGTGGTCCTGGATGTGTCTCCACGGACCGCAATGTGCGTTCGAAATGTCGATGTTCAAATGTGTCCTGCAGTTCACACTATGACGCGCAGTTAACTGCGTTCTTCATCGACCCGCGAGCCAAGTGATCCACCGTCCAGGGTAATAGTTTGTTACACAAACATATTAACCTCATGGATTGAATACGTTCGTAAACGTCGTGTGTTACAAAAAATTCATAATTCATTCATGTTTAGATGAATAAAAAAAAAAAAATTTTTATCCCACCGCAGTATGAGGGACGGATTGTGTTCACGAACACGTCCAACGGTACTCGTGGTGCGGGTTTTTAGACCAGTCTACGTACCGTGCGAGGACGCGACGCGAGATAGACGCGCGAGCGCGTTCGTACCTCTGTTATAATCGTTCGAGAGTGTGTTTAAGGATATATATGTGTGATATATGTCGTAGTATGTATACATGATATATACACGCAAACAACAGCACAACACGTTAATGATCCTTCCGCAGGTTCCCCTACGGAAACCTTGTTACGACTTTTACTTCCTCTAAATGATCAAGTTTGGTCAACTTCCCAGCAACGCCGACGGCCGTGAAGCCACCGCGTGTCGGTCCGAAGACCTCACTAAATCATTCAATCGGTAGTAGCGACGGGCGGTGTGTACAAAGGGCAGGGACGTAATCAACGCGAGCTTATGACTCGCGCTTACTAGGAATTCCTCGTTTATGGGGGATAATTGCAAACCCCAATCCCCAGCACGAAGGAGTTTCAGCGGGTTGCCCGGGCCTCTAGGCCAGGGAGAACATGCTGATTCCTTCAGTGTAGCGCGCGTGCGGCCCAGGACATCTAAGGGCATCACAGACCTGTTATTGCTCAATCTCGTGCGGCTCGAAGCCGCCGGTCCCTCTAAGAAGAATTTTAATACGTCGCCAGTGAGTTGCGCGACGCGTGGCCGCGCACACCTAAATGACGACGCCTATTTAGCAGGCTAGAGTCTCGTTCGTTACCGGAATTAACCAGACAAATCGCTCCACCAACTAAGAACGGCCATGCACCACCACCCACCGAATCAAGAAAGAGCTGTTAATCTGTCAATCCTTCCGGTGTCCGGGCCTGGTGAGATTTCCCGTGTTGAGTCAAATTAAGCCGCAGGCTCCACTCCTGGTGGTGCCCTTCCGTCAATTCCTTTAAGTTTCAGCTTTGCAACCATACTCCCCCCGGAGTCCAAAATCTTTGGTTTCCCGGAAGCTGCCCGCCGAGCCATTGTAGTAACGTCGGCGGATCGCTAGATGACATATTTACGGTTAGAACTAGGGCGGTATCTAATCGCCTTCGAACCTCTAACTTTCGTTCTTGATTGATGAAAACACCTTTGGCAAATGCTTTCGCTGATGTTCGTCTTGCGACGATCCAAGAATTTCACCTCTAACGTCGCAATACGAATGCCCCCAGTTATCCCTATTAATCATTACCTCGGAGTTCTGAAAACCAACAAAATAGAACCGAGATCATATTCTATTATTCCATGCACGAAATATTCAAGCAGCATTTTGAGCCCGCTTTGAGCACTCTAATTTGTTCAAAGTAAAATTGTCGGCCCACCTCGACACTCATTGAAGAGCACCGCGATAGGATTTTGATATTGAACCGACGTTTGACCGACGGCTCACCGACGATATGCTCCGCAGACGTGTCAGTATCACCGCGGATGCGGTGCACCGACAGCGCGGCGCACAAATGCAACTACGAGCTTTTTAACCGCAACAATTTTAGTATACGCTATTGGAGCTGGAATTACCGCGGCTGCTGGCACCAGACTTGCCCTCCAATTGTTCCTCGTTAAAATATTTAAAGTGTACTCATTCCGATTACGAGGCCTCGTAAGAGTCCCGTATCGTTATTTTTCGTCACTACCTCCCCGTGCCGGGAGTGGGTAATTTGCGCGCCTGCTGCCTTCCTTGGATGTGGTAGCCGTTTCTCAGGCTCCCTCTCCGGAATCGAACCCTGATTCCCCGTTACCCGTGACAACCATGGTAGTCGCAGAAACTACCATCGAAAGTTGATAAGGCAGACATTTGAAAGATGCGTCGCCGGTACTGGACCATGCGATCGGCAAAAGTTATCCAGATTCATCAAAATTAACGACTTCGGACGCGAGGCCCTCCGTCGATTGGTTTTGATCTAATAAAAGCACTCATCCCATCACTGGTCAGAGTTCTGATTGCATGTATTAGCTCTAGAATTACCACAGTTATCCAAGTAACTGAGTAAGATCTAAGGAACCAAAACTGATATATTGAGCCATTCGCGGTATCGCCTTAATACGGCTTGCACTGAGACATGCATGGCTTAATCTTTGAGACAAGCATATAACTACTGGCAGGATCAACCAGGGAGCTAACTCAACAAGACGTCGAAAGCGAGAGCGCGCGCGCGCGCTCACACGCACACGCGACACACGCACTGTTCGACAACTCATCAACCCCGTGCACCGCGCAATACGGTACACGGGCGAGCTCTGTGATACATCGAACCGTGTATATAATTTCTTCGTGAAATACAAAAAAATTATATAGAGGTTCTCTCGTTTGTCACGCGCGAACGTCTGGAAAACGTGTAATATCTCAACACGCCAGACGCGCTGCGCGTGCGCAAGGGCGTTGTCCGTTCGCTCGCACTCGAAATGCGGGCGAACAGGATTAACCCCGACTGGGAACGTTCGTATCGAGACGAGTTCACATTTGTAAAATTTGTTAACACATTCGTTGTAACATATACGATTCCGCCCGGAATGTATAGAGCACCTCACATGACAATAACACAGCAAATGAGTCGCGACAAACGCCCGACGCTTCCGAACGCCTGCGTCTACACACGCTCAAACAGTTTCATACGACGACCGTTCAAAAACTGTCGCACAAAATACGATCAGTCGGCCCGC
Source organism: Athetis lepigone (assembly GCA_033675125.1). Lineage (NCBI taxonomy): Eukaryota > Metazoa > Arthropoda > Insecta > Lepidoptera > Noctuidae > Athetis > Athetis lepigone. The sequence continues at coordinate 38,539 of JAWMCH010000256.1, read as the reverse complement.
ACAGTTCACAACGCAGAATGTCCGAAAAAACAACTACTAGCAAAACTAGTCTTCGTCTCTTCTTAACATCCTCCCTCCTTTTTTCCTCCTTTTCCTCCTCCTTTTCTTCCTCCTCTCCCGCCGCCGTCACCAACGCGAGCGCGTCGACGCGTTACAATAGCGTACCAGCGAAATGTGAAGTAAACCGAACCGTTATAATATAATAATATATTATGAAGCTGTTCAACTCTACTCTAAATACACATCGCATAACGAAACGTAACACAAATCGAAACGCACCTCAACGCCGCCGACGACGTCTCATCAACTTAGTTCACGCGCACATTCGCCGCCTTGCCTTTGCGCGCTCTCCGCCGCCGTCCGCGCCACATATATGTCAAACTAAGAAACGATGCGATCGCGAAGTGCGCACGCGCATACGATACGAACGTAATTAGGTATTTTTGTCTATGTCCTGAACACAGTCAAGGTTCACGTTAGGACGACGTCATTAGTATAATAATTGATTATGATCACTCAAAAATATACATTCCTTAATCCCCCCCCCCCCCCCCCTCCCCCTCCCCGCCCCGCCCCGGCCGCCCGGCGTAGACGTGAGCGGATGGTGTTACCACGGGGGATGGATGGTGGGGTGGTGTCTTGTATCCTTCATCCCTCGAACTATGCTGACCCCCCCCCCCCCCCCCCCAAATCCCCACCCCCCACTAACCACCGGCGCCGAAAAACGAGAGACAATATTTAGTCCAATACAATCCACCCATCAAAAGCCGGTGCACAACACACCCGCCGTAACATAACAACCCCCCCCCCCCCCCCCACCCCCACCCCCGCACACTAAGTCAACGTCCTACCGTGTTTTACTACATAATATTCAATTGTTACTACTTATGTTGTAAATATTCCTTAGTGCTATAAAAACTGTTCCCGTTTAGCCGTTTCAATTTGAAACTGTCTGTTATTTTGTAATTATTTTTAGGTTTACTTACATGTTAATTTGTTACATAATTATTCAAAATTCAAAATTCAAGGCATTTATTTC
>JAWMCH010000256.1:15000-32500 GCA_033675125.1 Athetis lepigone | reverse complement strand
TGACTCGCATACATGCTAGACTCCTTGGTCCGTGTTTCAAGACGGGTCCTGCGAGTGCCCGAAACTGAATCATCGCAGACAGAGACGCGCACAGTCCGAGACAGCACGGCTGCGACGACAGACGCGCCGCACCTGCGTCCGCACTATGGCGTAGACGCAGGATACGACGTTGACTTGCGTCGGGCCGGACGCGTATAAACGCGTGCGCGATTCGTCAAAACTACCGTCCGACGGCCGGTCGGCCACCGTCGCGGTCCCACTACCCCCGTGAGGGGGCAACGGGGCTCCAGTACGGCGCTTAGACCGACATCGAACGGGTCGCGATGTATTTACTAAGAGAGAAGTGCACGCCGTCCGCGGACGTCGACGGACGCGACCCGTGCCTACCGGCCGAGGCCGCAGGCATCGAGGCGCGCGTCCGTACGCCGCGGAATGACGATGAATCTCTCCGTTCGTTCATTCGAGTTTCGCAGGTTTACCCCTGAACGGTTTCACGTACTCTTGAACTCTCTCTTCAAAGTTCTTTTCAACTTTCCCTCACGGTACTTGTTCGCTATCGGTCTCGCGGTAATATTTAGCCTTAGATGGAGTTTACCACCCACTTAGGGCTGCACTCTCAAGCAACCCGACTCTAAGGAGAGTCCCTCTCGCCGCGATCCTCCGTCGCTACGGGCCTGGCACCCTCTACGGGAAAACGGCCCCGTTCAAGACGAACTTGGACAGGAGTGATCGCGACGAGAAAGCGGAACCTCCCGAACACCACATCTCCCGCCGCCTGTACGACGGCGGGATTCAGTGCTGGGCTTCTTTCCTGTTCGCTCGCCGCTACTAAGGAAATCCTGGTTAGTTTCTTTTCCTCCGCTTACTAATATGCTTAAATTCGGCGGGTGATCCTCCCTGATCTGAGGCCAACGATAAAAAAATGAGGCAGACGCGATATCCGTCAGCGTTACGACGACGCGGCCGGACTGCGAAGCCGCACACGTACATTGCAGTACGTGAGCGACGACGAGAACGACGACGGCGTCGATGCGCTCTTCGGACGTCGAGTCCGCCTACTTACTATTATTGTAATAATAATAATAATAACAACGTCTTATACAGATGAAGTCTGACGACTGCGAGTCTCGCTGCGCCCGTAGAGCGCGTAACGGACAGGAGGTGAGACGAGACGCGAATAGCAACCCTCACTGGTTAGCGAAATAATATCACACACCGAAGAGTCGCGAGCGCGCGTCTCGACTACGATCGAAATCGATCGTCGAGACTCCCTCGTCGCGTTTCCTTTGTACGTCCGTACGCGTGAACAGGCACATTAAAGCGCGAGCCACGAGCCGTTCGACAAATGTATAAGATGGTATCGTTATATTTGAACGGACCGCGTCTAGCGCACGGCGTGTCGAGTACGACACACCGTGTACGCAGGACGAGGAACCGTCAGATGCGCCGCGCGCGAATATAAATTAATATAGCCGCGCGCGCGCGCAATGTGGCATTTGTATTTTATACAGCCGGCCCTCAGACAGGAGTGGTCCTGGATGTGTCTCCACGGACCGCAATGTGCGTTCGAAATGTCGATGTTCAAATGTGTCCTGCAGTTCACACTATGACGCGCAGTTAACTGCGTTCTTCATCGACCCGCGAGCCAAGTGATCCACCGTCCAGGGTAATAGTTTGTTACACAAACATATTAACCTCATGGATTGAATACGTTCGTAAACGTCGTGTGTTACAAAAAATTCATAATTCATTCATGTTTAGATGAATAAAAAAAAAAAAATTTTTATCCCACCGCAGTATGAGGGACGGATTGTGTTCACGAACACGTCCAACGGTACTCGTGGTGCGGGTTTTTAGACCAGTCTACGTACCGTGCGAGGACGCGACGCGAGATAGACGCGCGAGCGCGTTCGTACCTCTGTTATAATCGTTCGAGAGTGTGTTTAAGGATATATATGTGTGATATATGTCGTAGTATGTATACATGATATATACACGCAAACAACAGCACAACACGTTAATGATCCTTCCGCAGGTTCCCCTACGGAAACCTTGTTACGACTTTTACTTCCTCTAAATGATCAAGTTTGGTCAACTTCCCAGCAACGCCGACGGCCGTGAAGCCACCGCGTGTCGGTCCGAAGACCTCACTAAATCATTCAATCGGTAGTAGCGACGGGCGGTGTGTACAAAGGGCAGGGACGTAATCAACGCGAGCTTATGACTCGCGCTTACTAGGAATTCCTCGTTTATGGGGGATAATTGCAAACCCCAATCCCCAGCACGAAGGAGTTTCAGCGGGTTGCCCGGGCCTCTAGGCCAGGGAGAACATGCTGATTCCTTCAGTGTAGCGCGCGTGCGGCCCAGGACATCTAAGGGCATCACAGACCTGTTATTGCTCAATCTCGTGCGGCTCGAAGCCGCCGGTCCCTCTAAGAAGAATTTTAATACGTCGCCAGTGAGTTGCGCGACGCGTGGCCGCGCACACCTAAATGACGACGCCTATTTAGCAGGCTAGAGTCTCGTTCGTTACCGGAATTAACCAGACAAATCGCTCCACCAACTAAGAACGGCCATGCACCACCACCCACCGAATCAAGAAAGAGCTGTTAATCTGTCAATCCTTCCGGTGTCCGGGCCTGGTGAGATTTCCCGTGTTGAGTCAAATTAAGCCGCAGGCTCCACTCCTGGTGGTGCCCTTCCGTCAATTCCTTTAAGTTTCAGCTTTGCAACCATACTCCCCCCGGAGTCCAAAATCTTTGGTTTCCCGGAAGCTGCCCGCCGAGCCATTGTAGTAACGTCGGCGGATCGCTAGATGACATATTTACGGTTAGAACTAGGGCGGTATCTAATCGCCTTCGAACCTCTAACTTTCGTTCTTGATTGATGAAAACACCTTTGGCAAATGCTTTCGCTGATGTTCGTCTTGCGACGATCCAAGAATTTCACCTCTAACGTCGCAATACGAATGCCCCCAGTTATCCCTATTAATCATTACCTCGGAGTTCTGAAAACCAACAAAATAGAACCGAGATCATATTCTATTATTCCATGCACGAAATATTCAAGCAGCATTTTGAGCCCGCTTTGAGCACTCTAATTTGTTCAAAGTAAAATTGTCGGCCCACCTCGACACTCATTGAAGAGCACCGCGATAGGATTTTGATATTGAACCGACGTTTGACCGACGGCTCACCGACGATATGCTCCGCAGACGTGTCAGTATCACCGCGGATGCGGTGCACCGACAGCGCGGCGCACAAATGCAACTACGAGCTTTTTAACCGCAACAATTTTAGTATACGCTATTGGAGCTGGAATTACCGCGGCTGCTGGCACCAGACTTGCCCTCCAATTGTTCCTCGTTAAAATATTTAAAGTGTACTCATTCCGATTACGAGGCCTCGTAAGAGTCCCGTATCGTTATTTTTCGTCACTACCTCCCCGTGCCGGGAGTGGGTAATTTGCGCGCCTGCTGCCTTCCTTGGATGTGGTAGCCGTTTCTCAGGCTCCCTCTCCGGAATCGAACCCTGATTCCCCGTTACCCGTGACAACCATGGTAGTCGCAGAAACTACCATCGAAAGTTGATAAGGCAGACATTTGAAAGATGCGTCGCCGGTACTGGACCATGCGATCGGCAAAAGTTATCCAGATTCATCAAAATTAACGACTTCGGACGCGAGGCCCTCCGTCGATTGGTTTTGATCTAATAAAAGCACTCATCCCATCACTGGTCAGAGTTCTGATTGCATGTATTAGCTCTAGAATTACCACAGTTATCCAAGTAACTGAGTAAGATCTAAGGAACCAAAACTGATATATTGAGCCATTCGCGGTATCGCCTTAATACGGCTTGCACTGAGACATGCATGGCTTAATCTTTGAGACAAGCATATAACTACTGGCAGGATCAACCAGGGAGCTAACTCAACAAGACGTCGAAAGCGAGAGCGCGCGCGCGCGCTCACACGCACACGCGACACACGCACTGTTCGACAACTCATCAACCCCGTGCACCGCGCAATACGGTACACGGGCGAGCTCTGTGATACATCGAACCGTGTATATAATTTCTTCGTGAAATACAAAAAAATTATATAGAGGTTCTCTCGTTTGTCACGCGCGAACGTCTGGAAAACGTGTAATATCTCAACACGCCAGACGCGCTGCGCGTGCGCAAGGGCGTTGTCCGTTCGCTCGCACTCGAAATGCGGGCGAACAGGATTAACCCCGACTGGGAACGTTCGTATCGAGACGAGTTCACATTTGTAAAATTTGTTAACACATTCGTTGTAACATATACGATTCCGCCCGGAATGTATAGAGCACCTCACATGACAATAACACAGCAAATGAGTCGCGACAAACGCCCGACGCTTCCGAACGCCTGCGTCTACACACGCTCAAACAGTTTCATACGACGACCGTTCAAAAACTGTCGCACAAAATACGATCAGTCGGCCCGCACAGTTCACAACGCAGAATGTCCGAAAAAACAACTACTAGCAAAACTAGTCTTCGTCTCTTCTTAACATCCTCCCTCCTTTTTTCCTCCTTTTCCTCCTCCTTTTCTTCCTCCTCTCCCGCCGCCGTCACCAACGCGAGCGCGTCGACGCGTTACAATAGCGTACCAGCGAAATGTGAAGTAAACCGAACCGTTATAATATAATAATATATTATGAAGCTGTTCAACTCTACTCTAAATACACATCGCATAACGAAACGTAACACAAATCGAAACGCACCTCAACGCCGCCGACGACGTCTCATCAACTTAGTTCACGCGCACATTCGCCGCCTTGCCTTTGCGCGCTCTCCGCCGCCGTCCGCGCCACATATATGTCAAACTAAGAAACGATGCGATCGCGAAGTGCGCACGCGCATACGATACGAACGTAATTAGGTATTTTTGTCTATGTCCTGAACACAGTCAAGGTTCACGTTAGGACGACGTCATTAGTATAATAATTGATTATGATCACTCAAAAATATACATTCCTTAATCCCCCCCCCCCCCCCCCCCTCCCCCTCCCCGCCCCGCCCCGGCCGCCCGGCGTAGACGTGAGCGGATGGTGTTACCACGGGGGATGGATGGTGGGGTGGTGTCTTGTATCCTTCATCCCTCGAACTATGCTGACCCCCCCCCCCCCCCCCAAATCCCCACCCCCCACTAACCACCGGCGCCGAAAAACGAGAGACAATATTTAGTCCAATACAATCCACCCATCAAAAGCCGGTGCACAACACACCCGCCGTAACATAACAACCCCCCCCCCCCCCCCCCCACCCCCACCCCCGCACACTAAGTCAACGTCCTACCGTGTTTTACTACATAATATTCAATTGTTACTACTTATGTTGTAAATATTCCTTAGTGCTATAAAAACTGTTCCCGTTTAGCCGTTTCAATTTGAAACTGTCTGTTATTTTGTAATTATTTTTAGGTTTACTTACATGTTAATTTGTTACATAATTATTCAAAATTCAAAATTCAAGGCATTTATTTCACTTAGACCATTTATAGGCACTTATGAATTGTCAAAGTTGTGTCAGTATTATACAATCATGTAATAAATGAACGAATAACGACATCGTACTCACATTTACAATAATCAAAAATGCTTAACAAAGATATCAATTATTCATGTCAAAAATAAAAATAAAGAGGATAAGCAACATATTTTTATATTAAATAATATGCTTGACTACACAGCGTGCGTTTAATGCATGTTTTAAATTTTCTTTCATTTAGCTGCAGAGTATCGAGTGGTATTTTATTATAACATTTCACACAATATCCCATAAAAGAAGTGTGAACTACATACATCCTACAGAGATACATCTATGTGCGTACTGCCATTAAATAAGCAGCTTTTATAATATTAACATACCTCATGTTCGGTAAGTAGGTCCTTATTACCCCCGAATCGGGCTTGTAGGTAACCAATTGGCGCTCTGGGGTAATAATGTAGCTAGCTAGAAAAGCCCCAAAAATCTCCATCACTCTTTCAAAATGTTAACCATCATACTGGCTATTCAGCCTTGTCCTCGTATCAGTATAATAGTCATCAATTTTAAAATATCGAACGGCGAAGCTCAATAATTAACAACATTTTGCCTTTTAACTAATAAAATGTTTTATTCTTGTAGGTAATGCCTTTTTTTTTTCTACTCACCTCACAATCGAGATGTAAAGCAGAGTAGTTAGCTCGGGTGTAAGCATCAATTGCACCCTCTAAATGTCTCGGGTCGCAATTTGTTGCCTTACAGCCCTTTGCTACTAATCTACCATAAGTAATTCGAGGTATCTCATCTAAAAAAAAAGTGTAAATTGGTCACGCCGACTCGTACAGCTATTAAATATTATTATAATCAATAAGTATTTGATTAAATATGTAGTTGTATAAATTTTTAGGCAGAAAGTATAAGGATCACTAAATTTGTTACCAATCATTCTATTCATATTCCACATAATTGTATCATATTATCATAATTTTTTAGCACATACCTGATGCAGGTTTGTGTTTGTTAGTGTGTTGTGCACTGTAACAAAATAAATAAAAAAAAGAAAAACATTTCAAACAAAAAGGCTGCATAACAAACCACAATAAGTACGTAATTAACCACTTACACTTCGATAATATTATTAATGTAGGTAGGAGTAGAAAATATTTTGTTCTAAGGAGTATCTAATCTAATAGGTATGACATAATTAAAAAAGTAAGTAATGTTGGCCACTTAAGTTTTTCTCATTAGTGAAATGACAGACAGATGTCACGCGTCATTTGTATCAAAATATAATAATGTCATTGATAGATAATAAAGAATATTATTAAATTGTGTGTGTGTGTGTGTGTGTGTGTGAATTGTTTGAAAACGCAATGAAGGCTTATTTATAATATTATTATTATGTTGCACTTGCTGTGGTGGTACGTGTGTTAATTGTTCGTGTAGCGCAGAACAGCAGTCACACAGAATGACACATGTAAGTACCTATGTAGAATGAAATGAGAGGTGAGTGGAGATGTTTTATGTATGTGTATGGTCGCGCGCGCGCGCGGACGACGACGTACGCACGTTAATACACGAACGCGCCGCCGTCGACGTCGAATGCGCGCACGGTTCGTGCATTAATTGTGATTCTGTTCGTGTATTAATCTATTGTCGCGCCGCGAGCGTAAGTCCGCGGGCGGCGCGCACTCAGTACGGATACGAGAGAAAATTTTCGCTCAAAATTCGACAGTTTTGTTGAAAAATTCCGTTCGTGTATTAAACGTTTTTAATGAAATAAAAATTCCGTTCGTGTATTAATCACGACCAACACAATATTATGTACGTACACACTATGTACGTACGTATGAACAACTCGATAGTGAACCGAGCGCTCAGACGCAACGTACGTACGTACGTACGTACAAATGTATACATGTGCATTATATTATTGTACATCATACGATACACAATAATATAAAGAAAGTCATCGTCCTCGGACGAATCACCTGGCGTAGGGCTGAGTCTCAACAGATCGCAGCACGACGCTGCTCTACCGAGCACAACACCCCGCCAGGAACGGAAGTCGTCTACAGACTATTCCGAGCCCCGACATCGAACTGAGGTAAATTCGGACCTTCGGAGCCGTGATGCACGCGTTAAACGGACAGCATCGATCTCCGCGATCCAAATGGGCTTCGACGTCGCACCTCACGTGGTGAAGCGCGACTAGTAAAGTCACATTGTTTAGAGCCTCCCGACTCTCGGGGCTCCACAGTGAGCATATCCTTGCCGGATTCGGCTAGGCTGGCTTCGGCCTTAGAGGCGTTCAGGCATAATCCCGCGGATGGTAGCTTCGCACCACCGGCCGCTCGGCCGAGTGCATGAACCAAATGTCCGAAACTGCGGTTCCTCTCGTACTGAGCAGTATTACTATCGCAACGACAAGCCATCAGTAGGGTAAAACTAACCTGTCTCACGACGGTCTAAACCCAGCTCACGTTCCCTTTTGATGGGTGAACAATCCAACGCTTGGCGAATTTTGCTTCGCAATGATAGGAAGAGCCGACATCGAAGGATCAAAAAGCAACGTCGCTATGAACGCTTGGCTGCCACAAGCCAGTTATCCCTGTGGTAACTTTTCTGGCACCTCTTGCTAAAAACTCTTTATACTAAAGGATCGATAGGCCGTGCTTTCGCAGTCCCTATGCGTACTGAACATCTGGATCAAGCCAGCTTTTGCCCTTTTGCTCCACGCGAGGTTTCTGTCCTCGCTGAGCTGGCCTTAGGACACCTGCGTTATTCTTTGACAGATGTACCGCCCCAGTCAAACTACCCGCCTGGCAGTGTCCTCGAACCGGATCACGCGGGAGTTGTACGGCGACGAGCGTTGCCGCCACGTCGCCACTCTGCACGCTTGGAACGAAACACCGTGCGCCCGCCGATATTATCGACCGCGCACCGCTTCCGCCCAACCGAGTAAGTAATGAAACAATGAAAGTAGTGGTTTTTCAGCGACGATCGCGCGAACGATCTCCCACTTATGCTACACCTCTCATGTCTCCTTACAATGCCAGACTAGAGTCAAGCTCAACAGGGTCTTCTTTCCCCGCTGATTCTCCCAAGCCCGTTCCCTTGGCTGTGGTTTCGCTAGATAGTAGATAGGGACAAAATACCTCCCTCATCCTCCCACTTAGGTCCTACCCGCCTTGCGGCATACGGACCTAGGAGACACGCCCCGGTAACTGCGTTGCTGAGGATTATTTTTTTTTTCAGTCTGCTCTACCGGAGCGTGCGTGGTCAACTCCTCATTCTTTTTCGTGTCCCTTTCTACTCCTTGTCACTTCTCCCCCTTCTGGGGCGTGGACGTCACAATAGCATGACTGCGCGCCCGAGCAGTCCTTTAAGAGTGTACCCGACGGTATATATTCAGTCGACTAGTAGTCTAGTGTAGTGCGGCCTCGTCGCTGTACACCCTACTCCATTTCTTTCCTTCGGGCGTGCCACTTGTGCGCAAATGACGCAAGTCTAGCGAAACCGTCCTTGCTTCTAACCAGATCGGTGTGCCATACTGGCCCAGCAATATCTCTTGTCCAATCGCTTAGCATCTCCTCCCGTATGTCCGTGTACAGAGTGCAGTCCCACAGGACATGGTCGCGACTCTCCTCTGCCTGCCCACAGTAACACAACGCTGTGTCGCATAGCGACATTGCGTGTAGTCTTTTCCGAAAATGCCCATGTCCCGTTAGGATCTGTGACACGACATAGCTTGGCTCTACCCAGTCATAGGACATTCTCTCCTCCACATTAGGGAAAAACGTGTGACATTCCCTCCCGTCCCCGGACAGCTGCCATCGTTCTTGCCACTGAGCAACGACCTCCGCTCTGATTCTAGCGATCTTCACCTTGCGTTCCCCGCTGACCAGCCCAGAACACTCCTGCCTAACCCGTCCCACGCGACAGACTTCCAGGTCGGCCGGGAGCACGCCCGCGAGCACAGGCAACGCGGCCGTACTGACCGACCTGTAGGCCTTCGTCAACAAGACTAACGCTGGACGTTGCGTGCGGAGCAGCGCACTCCGCACTGCGTATCTCCCAACACTCCGCCACCATACGGCCGCAGCATAGGTAATGACAGCCACATAGGTCCCCGCATACAGGATCCGTAGGGCGCGATACCTGACGCCCCAGGAGGACGCCGAGACCCTCGACATCTTCCCAAAGGCGTTCACAGCCCGGAGGCCGGCAAAACTCGCATGCGGCACGTAGGAGCCTGCTTCGTCGACTACAACGCCCAGCAGCTTAGCCTGCACCACGTGCGCGATCGAGGCGCCATCCATGCGAATGGTAGGGGGACGTTTAAACTTACCCTTAAGGGTAAGAGTCTGCGACTTTGCAGCTGAAAAGGAGAGGCGGTTCCGTTTCCCCCAAGCGGACACCGCCTCCAGCGACTCTTGCGCCTTGCGCTCGATCGCTGCTCGACTGGGCGCCTCGATCACGACCGTGATGTCATCCGCATATGCTACCGCCCGTACACCCTCCGGCCATGGTAGCCGTAAGACGTCGTCTAAGAGGAGGTTCCACAATGTCGGTCCTAGTACTGATCCCTGGGGGCAGCCCATCGTGGACCGCTTCCACACCACCTGGTCGCCCATGAACATTCCGACCCGCCTATCTGAAAAGTAACTAACAAGGATACGGTATATATTAGGCGGGCAGCCACCTTGTTTGGCTTTGGTAATAACCATGGGCCACCACGCGTTGTCGAAAGCCCCAGAAATGTCAAGAAACACCACCTGAACATAATTTTCCGAGGAGTTCGTCACCCGATCCAGGACCTCGTTGAGGGCCGTGACCGTAGACCTTCCCCTCCGAAAGCCATGCTGGTTGTCCGAAATCCCACGGTGCAAGCTGGGAGCGCAAGTGATGATTAGGCGTTCCAGTATTTTCCCCAGAATGGGGAGAAGAGTGACCGGTCTATACGCCTTAGGGTCCGACAGCGGTCGGTCGTTGCCCTTTGGAATCACGACCAACTTCCCTGTCTTCCAGATGTCCGGGAAGACCCCCTCGCTGATACAGGCCGAGTACATAAGCAGCATTTCTGCTCCACTCACTTTCCATGCATGCTTTATGATCCTGGCCGTAAGTCCATCAAGCCCTGGTGCCGTCTTCGGTAGTTCCCTAATGATTCGGGCGAGTGCCTCGCCGCTCGGTGGTTCCGAGTCCGTCCCTGACGGGGAGCATGCCGCTAAGGTTCGCACTTGCCTATGGTATTCGGAGTCTTTGCTGGGGTCGTCGTCCGGGCATAACGCTCCAAGAAGGCCAGCAGCAGTCTCTTCCCCTGTTGTCGAGTAGCCTTCCAGTAACTTAATTCCGTGCATTACGTTGGCGGGGGGACGTACTCTGCCCGACGCGGCTCTGTATGCCATCCCCCATGGATCGTCGTTTCCTGACTCCGCAATGTTCCGGAAGTAGGCTATTTCTGCTTCCCGCATGGCCTCCTTGTATGCCCTCCTGGTAGTCTTAAGACGTTTTAGATATTCCTTCTCGTTCCTGTCCTTGGTCTTGCGCGCATGTTGCCAGGCGCGTCGCGCTCCGTATGTCTTGTGACGTAGTTTGTCCAAATCCGGGGTCCACCATTCGTACCCCCCGGTGTCCTTCCTCCCCCGTCTTCCTAGGCACACTTCCGCCGCTTGCGTTACGATTTCCGAGTATTGACAACATATGGCCTGTGCCGGTTTCTTTGTGTCCAGTTTCCCCATCCTGCAGTGCAGCACTCGGCGGAAGTGGTCATAGTCGACACCTTTCTCACGGAAGGACACCGTGGTCGTGTATGGTTCCAGGGTACGCTGCCCTATTTGTGCGGATCCTGTGCCGACCTCAAAGGTGATGAGCTGGTGATCGCTCAAACTGGCGCCTTCGTGAACCGTCCAATGTGACACCGCTACCCCCCTCGTCGTCAGCGTCAGATCCACATTCGAGTGTCCATTGGGACCATAAAATGTGGGCGGTTGGCCTTCCACGTTGTGTATCATGAGTCCTCTACTCAGTATCAAGCCCTCCATTTGGGTTTTCCTGTACTCGGTGTCGGCCCCCCTGCCCACGTATTGCCGACGCTCGCAGTGCCACATTGGTGAGTGCGCGTTACTGTCCATGCCAATCAAGACGTGCTTCCCCTGAAGGTGATCGAGCACCCTGGTCAGATGTTGCAGGTGGCTGCTGATGTCGTGACTGTACTGACAGTATGCCGAGACTCCGTAGAATTCCACCCCCGAGGTCGGGCACATGACATGTGCGACCGCACAATGGTCATAATCATAATCATAATCATAATCAATTTTATTTGTGTAACATAGGTAGTAAATACAGTTCTTAAATTAGAGTTTATAGGTCGCTATGTCATGCCAGAAGCGTACAAATATATATGATTGCATGCGAAAATATTAACAATTTTAGACATGCGAGGGGTAAGCACAAAATTATTTGGTAAGTATGTCAAAATTAACAGATACAATTAAATTAATAAAAAATAAAAAAAAGAATTTACAAATGTCGCAATATGAATTGATTTCTACAGTCAGTGCATAATTTAAATTGTTGTCACTACAGTCACAAAATTGATAAGTCTACATTAATAAAAAAATAATTAATTAATAGATTCAATTAAATTAATAAAAAAGAAGTTATAAATGTCACAATATGGAGTAAATAATGGAGAGATTTCTACAGTCAATGCATAAATTAGTTGTCACTACAGTCACAAAATAAATAAGTCTACATTAATTTATCATTCAGAAATTCATCAGTCGTATAATAACATTTTTCAATTAATAACTGTTTTAATTTTATTTTAAATTGTATAACATTCAATTTTTTTATGACATCTGGTAGTTTATTGTAGATGCGTGGAGCCATACCTAAAACGCTATTTTTTACTAAGGCAGTCTTACAACGCTGATTTCTTAAAGCGTTTGCGTATTGGCTACGAATTACAACATCTCGGGACGTTGACACTGTTTCAAATAACTTCATGTTTGTTTTGACGAAAACACTAATTTCAAATATATATATTGAAGGAAAGGTAAGTACTTTTAGCGATTTAAAGAAAGGTACACAGCTATCTTCAGTTTTCAGTCCACACATTGATCTTATGCATCTTTTTTGTGCCTTAAAAATTATATCTTTATCGGTAGAATTGCCCCAAAAAATAATGCCATATCGCAAGATTGAGGCTACTAAGCCATGATATGCAACTAATAGTGCATCCATATTTATTTTTTTAGCGATTTGAAAAAGTGCGTATGCTGATTTATTTAACCTCCTACTTAGGTCATCTATATGGGCCTTCCAGTTAAGTTGGCTATCAAGGAATAAACCTAAGAATTTTGCTACTTTGGTTTCTTCAATGTCACAGTTATCATGTCGGATATCTACTTTTGGTACTGCAGTTCTTTGGTGGAAGTGCATTATTTTGGTTTTCTTTAAATTTATGACTAAATTATTTTTTTCCAGCCAAGTAATTATGTCCGATAATGTATTGTTTATGTCATCCTGATAAGTACCGCGATCAATACATTTCACTATGGCAGTGCTGTCATCTGCAAACATCACCATTTGATGTTGAGTCACCATTGGCAGATCATTTATATAGATCAAAAAAAGAAGTGGTCCAAGGACACTACCCTGTGGGACACCAAATTTCATTAATCTAGAACGAGACAAAACGCACTTTTCATATTTTGTCTTTTCGCATACTCTTGCAATCTCTGTACATTGCATTCTATTGGAGAGATATGATGCAAATAGTTTTAAGATCTTCCCTCTGATGCCGAAGCTACGCAGTTTGTCTAATAAGATGTCGTGCTTTACGTAATCGAAGGCTTTGGTCATGTCTGTGTAGACAGCACAAATAGGAGCTTTTTGGTCTACCGCTAACAAAATGCTACGCAAAAAATCAAAAATGGCCATGTTGATTGTGGTATTCTTTCTAAAGCCATTTTGTTCCTTGCATAGTAAATTAAATTTATCCAGATAGCCATATAGAGCCTTATAAATAATTTTTTCAAAAACTTTGGAAAATACAGAAATTTTTGCTATTGGCCTATAGTTCTTCATATCAGTTTTTTCGTCTTTTTTATGAATCGGTTTGATAATAACTTTCTTCAGGTCTTTAGGATAAATTCCGTCAACAATGCTAAGATTCATAATATACGCCAACTCGGGTGCTATAAGTTCATTTACAAATTTAATCACCTTTGTTGAGACGCCATCAAATCCTACAGTATTTGTATTTTTAAGTGATTTTATAGCCAAAACAATGTCGCTTGATAGAACCGGCTGCATAAACATTGATTGTCTTGTCAAATTGCCTACTTGAATATCGAATTTCATGTCTGTTTTAATATTATTCTCAATTTCATCAATAAAAAAATTATTAAAAGCATTTGCAATGTCAATAGGTTTAGATAAGGTCAGATCACATTTATTAATAGTCATAATTTGTTCTCTAGGAAAGTTATTTTTTGCTCTATTAACTATTTGCCATGTTGCTTTCGACTTATTCTGCGAGGTTTTTATATAGTAATTATTTTGAGCTTGCTGTGTTAGTCTTATAATTTTTTTAAATTGTAAAGAGTATTTTTTTAATTTAGTTTTATTTTTTAATGCAGGATTTAGTCTGTATGTCCATAATAATTGTCTTTGTTTTTTACTACAGCTTTTTATGCCACGCGATATCCATTTTACGTTTTTGTTGGTATGAATAGTTATTATTTTGTCAGGGAAACAAAGTTTGTAAAATAGGGAAAACGTTTCATAAAATCTTTTGTAAGCTAAATTGGCATCATTACTTTCATATACTTCTTTAAAAGTCAAACTACTAATGCATTCTCTAAATTTTTTGAGGTTCTCTGCTGAGTAGTCTTTTTTTACCATTTTCCAGAATTTTAAGCGGCATGTTCTATTTATGGGAACCCTGAGTACTTGTGCCGTGTGATCAGAAAGGATAAGATCTAAAATTTCAGCTTTACATCCTCTTCGTATGTTATGTGCGAAATGGTCGATACATGTGTTACTACATAGCCTGGTAGGTTGATTTATCTCTAATGTCAAATTGTAACTCAGTAGAAAATTCTCTAGTTCCAAAGTAATCCTATTCTTTTTTAATGTATCAATATTTAAATCGCCACATAATACAATTTTTTTCCTATTTAACAAACATAACTTACTCAAAACAATGTCAAGCTTATCATAAAATGTCAAATAATTGTATTTAGGAATTCTATAAACACAAATTACAATGATCGAATGAGTTATTAATTCAATACCACAAATTTCAAAGACACCTGACACAGATTGCTTAGCAATATCTGGCAGTGCTTTATATTGGTGCCCATTTCTAACTAAAATACAAGTACCTCCGCGATTTGTTTGGCGACAAAAGATAGCTGCGGGATGAAAACCAGGTAGGTACATTAAACGTTCATGGCCAGAAGCAATAAAATGTTCTGTTATACAAAGAATGTCTACAATTGTTCCTTGATTTTCAAGGTTATTTAATTGAATAGTTAATAAGTCCAATTTATTTAGCAAACCAGCAATATTTTGGTGTAGAATATTGAGGGTATTATCGAAAAAACTGCGGGTTCTATCCCTCTGTACTAGTCTGTCCGGTGCTGTCTGTTTATAATAGAAAAAACTGGTCATGGGTTGTAGAATGATTATATTGATCTGGTGAGCTCCTAGTGTTATTAATTAGTAAGGAGCTTGTCACAGCCTCGATCTTTGGGTTTGCAGAATCTTCTTGAAAACCGAATAACTTATAGTCTACCATTATCTTGGACAAGATCTGTTCAAAAATGCTTCTCCACCCATGTTTATTAAGTTTCCCAGTGTTATGGGAAAACATTTCATGTGATAGGGTATAATTGCTGTCGAAATAATAAGCGTATTCGTGGTTTTCTATGTCTAAAAAGAGTAGGTTATTGAAAAGTTCCACTTTATAGTTGTGTATTAATGCGCCTTTTATGTAGGTTGGGGCACAGATAATAATGTTTGTGTGAGTCATCTTTTCTAGCAAACTTTTCAAGTTGTGAAGTAAGTTTATGTAGTCACCCTTTTGTAGATCATTTTCTCCAATGAATATAATGCAGTAGTCATATATTGTGAAGTCCTTTAGTATATCCTGAATAGTATTTAAACAATTTGGTGTAGTGACGCTTGGTAACACATAATTACAATACTGAAAATGTTTAGAGAATATTTCTTCTATAATGGGCAGAGTTCCCTTTGTGCAATGACTACTCATTATAGATATTTTATTTTTATGCATTGGTAAAGATATAGCGCCTGAATTATTTTTGTTAGCAACATTTCTCTCTTGTACCGCTGAGGCCAATATTTTTTGTGCGTTTTGTTCCGATGTATGTAAGACAGTTTCATAGGCATTGATACGCTCCGTAAGTATTACCATATCTTGTTCTGCGGTCTGATGAGATGTTTGCGTCTCCTTATTGTACAGCACAGGAACGTTTTCAGATTGGCCAAGTTTAGGTAATTCACACATATCATTGTTGGTAAAGCTGCCAATTACGTTATTTTGCGGTAAGTTTCTCCGTTTCTGTGATACATTAATTTTTTCAGGTGTCGAGCATATTTTTTTATGAGTGTTTATTTTTTTAATCATATTTTGTAAGTCCGACTTTAAACGGAAATTTTCGCTATTGAGATTTTCTATCTCTTGGTGAGCACTCTTTAATTGCATAGTTAGCATTCTATTTTGTTCGTTAAGGTGACTCACAGCGTCGTTGTCATCGTGTAGACTATCTTGTAAACTCATCATAGTTGTATCATGAATGGATTTTTCGTAGGTCATAATTGATACGTCTGTTAGTGAGGTTGATCTGGATGGTTTGCGATATGTAATATTGTCGGATTCCATATTAAGTGATGTCACTCACTACTAGCTCCCTCTAGTGTCTTCCGATGGTACTAATTATTGGTGATATATTAGTCGAGTCGACACTGTTGCGCCTTAGTTGAGATGTTGTTAACTTACGAATTAAACAAACATCCACAAAAAGACTTGTCGCCGGCAAGATTTGAACTCGCGTCCACCCGATGCTTAGCTTGGTCGTTGCTTAGATGTCCCAGGAACGTGATCGCAATGCCACTACTGACTGCCAAGATTCCTGCCTTGGACTCGGGCCCATTCTGGACTATTCTGGTGTCGCAATATTGCTCCTGAATAAGTACTATGTCCAAGTCCAAGGCCTTAGCAGTAACCCATATCTCGGTAGTAGCCGTCGATGAACCCTGCAGATTGATCTGCCCCACTTTCATTATACCCCGACTAGGCATATTGGGTCATGGAAATGGCCTGCTTCTCCGCGTAAGCACGTGCAGGGCAGTCCATTGATGCCGTCTTATGGCTCTGAGCTTCTGGCCTCTTAAAGCGGCGGCATGTGGCGCAGCACGTCGTCGCGGACTGACACTCTGTGTCTTTGTGGCCGCTATCGCCACACCGCCCGCACACCATCTGTGGCGCCCTACAGTGCTTCTCAGGGTGTCCGTATTGCTGACACTTATTGCAGCATGTCACCCTAACGAAGTCGCAGACCTCGCACGCGTCCCAGCCCACATAGACCGTGCCCATCCCGACCAACTTATCCCTTAGGGCCATCGACACGTCGTATACTACCGTTGTAGTCCTACCCCCCAGCCGACCCTTTTTGAAGGCAAATTTGGCCTCCCTTTGCACCCGCTCCATAGGCCAGGCCTCGTCATCAGCCAAGTTTACCTTATGCAGGTTCACCAGCACCTCCTCCGCCGCTGGATTGCCTGTCACGTTCCTAATGGCCACGAGTGGCCTTCTTGCCTTCGGGTCTGCAGTCCTCAGAGAGGGGGGCGCTGCCTCCCTCAGTTTTTGTGCCGCCGATTGAGTGGCCGTTTGTACGACCACCCCCGCGTTGCCTACGCGTCTCACCGCCTGCACTTGAATACCTTTCTGGG
>JAWMCH010000256.1:5000-10000 GCA_033675125.1 Athetis lepigone | reverse complement strand
AGAACGACGACGGCGTCGATGCGCTCTTCGGACGTCGAGTCCGCCTACTTACTATTATTGTAATAATAATAATAATAACAACGTCTTATACAGATGAAGTCTGACGACTGCGAGTCTCGCTGCGCCCGTAGAGCGCGTAACGGACAGGAGGTGAGACGAGACGCGAATAGCAACCCTCACTGGTTAGCGAAATAATATCACACACCGAAGAGTCGCGAGCGCGCGTCTCGACTACGATCGAAATCGATCGTCGAGACTCCCTCGTCGCGTTTCCTTTGTACGTCCGTACGCGTGAACAGGCACATTAAAGCGCGAGCCACGAGCCGTTCGACAAATGTATAAGATGGTATCGTTATATTTGAACGGACCGCGTCTAGCGCACGGCGTGTCGAGTACGACACACCGTGTACGCAGGACGAGGAACCGTCAGATGCGCCGCGCGCGAATATAAATTAATATAGCCGCGCGCGCGCGCAATGTGGCATTTGTATTTTATACAGCCGGCCCTCAGACAGGAGTGGTCCTGGATGTGTCTCCACGGACCGCAATGTGCGTTCGAAATGTCGATGTTCAAATGTGTCCTGCAGTTCACACTATGACGCGCAGTTAACTGCGTTCTTCATCGACCCGCGAGCCAAGTGATCCACCGTCCAGGGTAATAGTTTGTTACACAAACATATTAACCTCATGGATTGAATACGTTCGTAAACGTCGTGTGTTACAAAAAATTCATAATTCATTCATGTTTAGATGAATAAAAAAAAAAAAATTTTTATCCCACCGCAGTATGAGGGACGGATTGTGTTCACGAACACGTCCAACGGTACTCGTGGTGCGGGTTTTTAGACCAGTCTACGTACCGTGCGAGGACGCGACGCGAGATAGACGCGCGAGCGCGTTCGTACCTCTGTTATAATCGTTCGAGAGTGTGTTTAAGGATATATATGTGTGATATATGTCGTAGTATGTATACATGATATATACACGCAAACAACAGCACAACACGTTAATGATCCTTCCGCAGGTTCCCCTACGGAAACCTTGTTACGACTTTTACTTCCTCTAAATGATCAAGTTTGGTCAACTTCCCAGCAACGCCGACGGCCGTGAAGCCACCGCGTGTCGGTCCGAAGACCTCACTAAATCATTCAATCGGTAGTAGCGACGGGCGGTGTGTACAAAGGGCAGGGACGTAATCAACGCGAGCTTATGACTCGCGCTTACTAGGAATTCCTCGTTTATGGGGGATAATTGCAAACCCCAATCCCCAGCACGAAGGAGTTTCAGCGGGTTGCCCGGGCCTCTAGGCCAGGGAGAACATGCTGATTCCTTCAGTGTAGCGCGCGTGCGGCCCAGGACATCTAAGGGCATCACAGACCTGTTATTGCTCAATCTCGTGCGGCTCGAAGCCGCCGGTCCCTCTAAGAAGAATTTTAATACGTCGCCAGTGAGTTGCGCGACGCGTGGCCGCGCACACCTAAATGACGACGCCTATTTAGCAGGCTAGAGTCTCGTTCGTTACCGGAATTAACCAGACAAATCGCTCCACCAACTAAGAACGGCCATGCACCACCACCCACCGAATCAAGAAAGAGCTGTTAATCTGTCAATCCTTCCGGTGTCCGGGCCTGGTGAGATTTCCCGTGTTGAGTCAAATTAAGCCGCAGGCTCCACTCCTGGTGGTGCCCTTCCGTCAATTCCTTTAAGTTTCAGCTTTGCAACCATACTCCCCCCGGAGTCCAAAATCTTTGGTTTCCCGGAAGCTGCCCGCCGAGCCATTGTAGTAACGTCGGCGGATCGCTAGATGACATATTTACGGTTAGAACTAGGGCGGTATCTAATCGCCTTCGAACCTCTAACTTTCGTTCTTGATTGATGAAAACACCTTTGGCAAATGCTTTCGCTGATGTTCGTCTTGCGACGATCCAAGAATTTCACCTCTAACGTCGCAATACGAATGCCCCAGTTATCCCTATTAATCATTACCTCGGAGTTCTGAAAACCAACAAAATAGAACCGAGATCATATTCTATTATTCCATGCACGAAATATTCAAGCAGCATTTTGAGCCCGCTTTGAGCACTCTAATTTGTTCAAAGTAAAATTGTCGGCCCACCTCGACACTCATTGAAGAGCACCGCGATAGGATTTTGATATTGAACCGACGTTTGACCGACGGCTCACCGACGATATGCTCCGCAGACGTGTCAGTATCACCGCGGATGCGGTGCACCGACAGCGCGGCGCACAAATGCAACTACGAGCTTTTTAACCGCAACAATTTTAGTATACGCTATTGGAGCTGGAATTACCGCGGCTGCTGGCACCAGACTTGCCCTCCAATTGTTCCTCGTTAAAATATTTAAAGTGTACTCATTCCGATTACGAGGCCTCGTAAGAGTCCCGTATCGTTATTTTTCGTCACTACCTCCCCGTGCCGGGAGTGGGTAATTTGCGCGCCTGCTGCCTTCCTTGGATGTGGTAGCCGTTTCTCAGGCTCCCTCTCCGGAATCGAACCCTGATTCCCCGTTACCCGTGACAACCATGGTAGTCGCAGAAACTACCATCGAAAGTTGATAAGGCAGACATTTGAAAGATGCGTCGCCGGTACTGGACCATGCGATCGGCAAAAGTTATCCAGATTCATCAAAATTAACGACTTCGGACGCGAGGCCCTCCGTCGATTGGTTTTGATCTAATAAAAGCACTCATCCCATCACTGGTCAGAGTTCTGATTGCATGTATTAGCTCTAGAATTACCACAGTTATCCAAGTAACTGAGTAAGATCTAAGGAACCAAAACTGATATATTGAGCCATTCGCGGTATCGCCTTAATACGGCTTGCACTGAGACATGCATGGCTTAATCTTTGAGACAAGCATATAACTACTGGCAGGATCAACCAGGGAGCTAACTCAACAAGACGTCGAAAGCGAGAGCGCGCGCGCGCGCTCACACGCACACGCGACACACGCACTGTTCGACAACTCATCAACCCCGTGCACCGCGCAATACGGTACACGGGCGAGCTCTGTGATACATCGAACCGTGTATATAATTTCTTCGTGAAATACAAAAAAATTATATAGAGGTTCTCTCGTTTGTCACGCGCGAACGTCTGGAAAACGTGTAATATCTCAACACGCCAGACGCGCTGCGCGTGCGCAAGGGCGTTGTCCGTTCGCTCGCACTCGAAATGCGGGCGAACAGGATTAACCCCGACTGGGAACGTTCGTATCGAGACGAGTTCACATTTGTAAAATTTGTTAACACATTCGTTGTAACATATACGATTCCGCCCGGAATGTATAGAGCACCTCACATGACAATAACACAGCAAATGAGTCGCGACAAACGCCCGACGCTTCCGAACGCCTGCGTCTACACACGCTCAAACAGTTTCATACGACGACCGTTCAAAAACTGTCGCACAAAATACGATCAGTCGGCCCGCACAGTTCACAACGCAGAATGTCCGAAAAAACAACTACTAGCAAAACTAGTCTTCGTCTCTTCTTAACATCCTCCCTCCTTTTTTCCTCCTTTTCCTCCTCCTTTTCTTCCTCCTCTCCCGCCGCCGTCACCAACGCGAGCGCGTCGACGCGTTACAATAGCGTACCAGCGAAATGTGAAGTAAACCGAACCGTTATAATATAATAATATATTATGAAGCTGTTCAACTCTACTCTAAATACACATCGCATAACGAAACGTAACACAAATCGAAACGCACCTCAACGCCGCCGACGACGTCTCATCAACTTAGTTCACGCGCACATTCGCCGCCTTGCCTTTGCGCGCTCTCCGCCGCCGTCCGCGCCACATATATGTCAAACTAAGAAACGATGCGATCG
Organism: Athetis lepigone; assembly: GCA_033675125.1. NCBI lineage: Eukaryota > Metazoa > Arthropoda > Insecta > Lepidoptera > Noctuidae > Athetis > Athetis lepigone. Next base: position 6,145 of record JAWMCH010000256.1, on the reverse strand, counting down.
CGAAGTGCGCACGCGCATACGATACGAACGTAATTAGGTATTTTTGTCTATGTCCTGAACACAGTCAAGGTTCACGTTAGGACGACGTCATTAGTATAATAATTGATTATGATCACTCAAAAATATACATTCCTTAATCCCCCCCCCCCCCCCCGCCCCCGCCCCGCCCCGCCCCGGCCGCCCGGCGTAGACGTGAGCGGATGGTGTTCCCACGGGGGATGGATGGTGGGGTGGTGTCTTGGATCCTTCATCCCTCGAACTATGCTGACCCCCCCCCCCCCCCCCCCCCAAATCCCCACCCCCCACTAACCACCGGCGCCGAAAAACGAGAGACAATATTTAGTCCAATACAATCCACCCATCAAAAGCCGGTGCACAACACACCCGCCGTAACATAACAACCCCCCCCCCCCCCCCCCCCCCCACCCCCCCCCCCCCACACAAAGTCAACGTCCTACCGTGTTTTACTACATAATATTCAATTGTTACTACTTATGTTGTAAATATTCCTTAGTGCTATAAAAACTGTTCCCGTTTAGCCGTTTCAATTTGAAACTGTCTGTTATTTTGTAATTATTTTTAGGTTTACTTACATGTTAATTTGTTACATAATTATTCAAAATTCAAAATTCAAGGCATTTATTTCACTTAGACCATTTATAGGCACTTATGAATTGTCAAAGTTGTGTCAGTATTATACAATCATGTAATAAATGAACGAATAACGACATCGTACTCACATTTACAATAATCAAAAATGCTTAACAAAGATATCAATTATTCATGTCAAAAATAAAAATAAAGAGGATAAGCAACATATTTTTATATTAAATAATATGCTTGACTACACAGCGTGCGTTTAATGCATGTTTTAAATTTTCTTTCATTTAGCTGCAGAGTATCGAGTGGTATTTTATTATAACATTTCACACAATATCCCATAAAAGAAGTGTGAACTACATACATCCTACAGAGATACATCTATGTGCGTACTGCCATTAAATAAGCAGCTTTTATAATATTAACATACCTCATGTTCGGTAAGTAGGTCCTTATTACCCCCGAATCGGGCTTGTAGGTAACCAATTGGCGCTCTGGGGTAATAATGTAGCTAGCTAGAAAAGCCCCAAAAATCTCCATCACTC
>JAWMCH010000254.1:0-22500 GCA_033675125.1 Athetis lepigone | reverse complement strand
ATGGCGTTGTTGACCATCTCCGATGTTTTGGGATGGGTCGGCTTCGCCTTAGGTTTTTTCGCGGCACCGGCGCCGCCGGCCTGCCTCGCCTGCTTCTTCGCTGGTGTAGCGGGTGCCGGAGCCTCGGTAGCGACTGCTGTGTCTGCCATTGTATTGTATTGTTGTTTGTATGTACGTAAGAACGAACGAATAAAATCACCACTACTAACACTGCACAGATATAGAGAGAGACTTAGATGTCGCCACTTAAAGGTTCATAAACGTCATTACGTACGCGCACGCCTATGCACGACGAAACTTTACCGTAACGAGAGCCGCGATGTCGCGGGACGTTTTCTCGTATGAACGCTTGAAAGTTTTCACTAACATGTATCTAATAAAATAAATAAAAATAATGGTTAACGGGTGTAACGTTACGAAGTGTTTACTGTTTCGGATAGGTCATGAAGTTGACTATGCGGGTGTGCGATCGTAGATAGGGTATCGCGTGCGTTTCGCCGGTGGCGGCGTTTTAATTTGACTACTGCGTACGAAGCGTAGGTCGGGTCCCGTTCAAAATGTTATTTTCTCTATAAAAGTGATAGTTAGTGGCGATCGTGGTCGACGCGTCAACAATGAGGATATCGAGCTTGTGTGGTAACAGGACTTCGTCGATATCACACGGTCTTGCGAGCGTATTATCGACCTAAAAGTGAACCGTCGTAAAACACCGCGAGCGCCGAACTGTTAAGGACGGACGGCTCCGTTCAGGACGTGCAACCTATTAATTATACTAATATTGAAATACGAAAGTGCCCTTAGACGAGTTTATCGTGTGCATACTGCGATTATCGTGTCTGAAAACCTAACGTAAATAAAATTACAATAGACCGGCCGGCCCGCTCGGTACCTACATACTTGTCGTGCCTTCGCTCGCGTCGACGCGTAGTACCTAGGTACCGCGTTCTATGTTCACATTGAGTTGAGAGATAGACATACCTAGATGCATTATAAGTACACGTCTATTAACAGTGCACATAATTTATTTACACGTATTACTCAATTATTATAATGTAATAACTTTAATATAAAACTCTGTAACTAGGTGGTGTACCTATCAAAGTGTAAACACGATCACGCTGCAAAGCGTAGGACTAAAGTTACACGTTCTACACAGTGAACAGTAAACTTGTATTTAATGTTTTTTTTTTGTTTCAGGTACTACTACTACAGCACCAGAACAACAACAACAACAACATCCGCAGCAGAGTACAGTACAGCTTACCTAGGTAAGTAAGTATATTAATAATATTATAGTTATTTAGAGCGAGTAAAAGTACCTACTAGTAAATTCACACAAACTATCATTAGTAGGTGTATGTATGTTTCGTGTGTGTACGTACGTAAGTAAGTAAGTAAGTAAGTAGGTAGGTAGGTAGGTAGGTAGGTAAGTAAGTAAGTAAGTAAGTAAGTACTTGTACTGTTTTCGTTTAATGCGATGTCGGTAGGTAGGTAGGCAGGCATTTCTTATGTGTGTGATATTCTGTGTACGTGTTTTTTTTTTAGACAACTCCGTTAAAGAAATATATTTTTATAATATCGAATCATATGCGGCCCTGAAAAGGGCCTTTTTGATGTGCGCATCTATATACGCATGGTTGTTGACACACACGCGTAAGTAGAGCTGCCGGTTGCGCGCCGGTCAACACGTGCACGGAGAGTGCAAGTGTCTAACCGCCGAAACCGTAGAGGGTGCGACCCTGGCGCTTCAGAGCGTAGACGACGTCCATGGCGGTGACGGTCTTCCTCTTGGCGTGCTCGGTGTAAGTGACGGCGTCGCGGATCACGTTCTCAAGGAACACCTTGAGCACACCGCGAGTCTCTTCGTAGATCAGACCGGAGATACGTTTCACGCCGCCTCTGCGAGCTAGACGACGGATGGCGGGCTTCGTGATACCTTGGATGTTATCACGAAGTACCTTCCTGTGACGCTTGGCTCCTCCTTTTCCCAAACCCTTTCCTCCCTTACCGCGACCGGTCATCTTCTCTGATTAACTGTATAACGTAGACGTACGATAAGTCAGCGGCACGAATGCGCGGCGCACACACGATCAACGCGAACGAACGACTGGTAACCCTCGATCCGCGGTACTCGCCTTTATTTATCCCCCGGGCGGGCGACGGCGAGCGGTGACGCGAGGCGCGCGGGGCGAGACAGCCCGATTGCTCGCAGTTGATTGGTCGGGCCGGGAGTTTCCTAGATGCGAACATCAAAAATAATGCAAATGAAAATTAAATACCTAAATAGTCTAACATTATATATATTTTTTTCATTGTGTGACAGACAGGCTAGCTAGCTACACTATTAATTAATTGAATAAATAAAGCTTTACCTACATGCATAATAAATTGGGTACCTAGGTATACCTTAGCTTTTCTCTATTTTAATACTCAATAAACTTTCCTCTATCTATGAAATTCATTGCGTAGGTAATTTTAGAGCTTTAAGCATATAGATAGACAGACAGCGGAAAGCGACTTGGTTTTATGATATGATGTAGTGATATCATCATAGGCGAGTCCATAAGTTACTTAAACACCTACTTATCATAGTTCTCATCCGATCCGTCCATAAAATCCATCCATTTTTTTTTTTTTTTTTTAGGTTTTAGGTATTTACTTGGTCGTTTTCATATTTACACTGAATTCAAAGATTTCATTCGTGTCGTTAAATATAGATAATTAATTAATTAATTAATTAGTTAGTTAGTTAGTTAGGTTAGTAGGTAGGTAGGTAGGTAGGTAGGAAGCAAGCAAGCAGTTAAGGTACCTAAGTAATTTGACTTCTGATGTAAAGAAACATTTCTATTAATTAGACACATATGTGGCCCTGAAAAGGGCCTTTTGTGTGAACGCACAGTCACATACGGCGCCACACAGCCGCCACAGAGGACGGTGTGTATGCGATATATTGTGACAGTTTAAGCGCGTTCGCCTCTGATCCTGCGCGCCAATTGGATGTCCTTGGGCATGATGGTGACGCGCTTCGCGTGGATCGCGCACAGGTTGGTGTCTTCGAAGAGACCGACGAGGTAAGCTTCGCTAGCCTCCTGCAGCGCCATAACAGCGGAACTCTGGAAACGGAGGTCGGTCTTGAAGTCCTGTGCGATCTCACGCACGAGACGCTGGAACGGCAGCTTGCGAATAAGCAGCTCGGTACTCTTCTGGTAGCGACGAATCTCACGGAGTGCCACGGTGCCGGGCCTGTAGCGATGGGGTTTCTTGACGCCACCCGTGGCCGGCGCGCTCTTGCGGGCCGCCTTAGTGGCGAGCTGTTTCCTCGGCGCCTTACCACCGGTGGATTTGCGAGCGGTCTGCTTAGTACGCGCCATTGCAGTGAATAATTAAGCAACGGAGTATTGAAAATTAGACTTGACAACAAAACGGACGCGCCGACGTGCACACTGCGAACGTACGAGAGCGAATAAAAACGGCACCTTTTTTTTTTTCTAACTAAGGCATCTTGCAGTTCAGCTCGCTAAGGCTGTTTACTGCTTAACCGGACAATCCTGTGGCTGCCAAGAGTGACTCTAGGCCTCCAGCCAGGGCAAAACTTATTCTACAACGACTGCGCTAAGGGCACCCCCTGTGGGGTACGGACCTCGGCTTAGGGCGTCGTTGGAGGGCAGCAAAGGGACAGGCTGGATCGAACTTTGATTATTATTTAGGGGCGTATTTAAAGCTACTGGCACAGCGACGCGGGCTGGCTCGTTTAGCAAGGGACGGGGCGGGCATTGACTGGGACGTCGCGACGGCCCTCGGCGGCGAGGGCGGAATGACGGCGGTCTGTGTCTGTATGTTCGTAACGTACTGGTGGCCCTACTACTTTCCTGGAGGACAGTTATGGGGTCGTCGGGGGTGGCGAGCGTGTGCCTCGGCCGGCGAATCCTGCTGATTTGCAGGGGTCTGTATCGGGCGGCTGATACGACTAGAGGGTTGGGGTGCTTTTCAGCGGAGTCGAGGAAACGCTTGGTAATGCGTTTCATGAACTGGGCTATGGTTGGGATTCGGAGATCGAGATGCAGGAACTCGTTGCGAACGTAGAACGGGGCACCCGTTATTCTTCGCAAGAAGCGGTTCTGGAGTGTCTGTAGCGTGTGGATTCGGGATGGCTTTACGTGTGCGAAGACGGCACAAGCGTAAGTCATGATGGGACGGATGCACGCTGTGTACACGCGCAGTTTGCACCGAAGTGACAACTTGCTGCGTGCATTCAGGATGCAGTAGAGCCGGTTGAGAGCGAAAAAGGCGCGCGAGCGCACCGTTTTTATGTGCTCTCTGAAGCTCAACTTCCGGTCTAGGATCACACCCAAGTATTTGGCTTTCTTTTCCCAAGGGATCGGTTTGCCGTACATGGTGATCGGTCTGGGGGGATCGGGGGGACGAGAGTGCGGACTCGAGAAGAGAATCGCTTGACTCTTATCGGGGTTGACCTCGATTCTCCACTTCCGGAACCAAGCGCCTAGTGCGTTTGCGGAAGTTTGGAGGGTACGGGCGATGGCATCCTCACTTCTGCCGGTGTAGTAGATGGCCGTGTCGTCTGCGAAGAGAGCTAACTGGGCCTTCTTACTTTTCGGGATGTCGCTGGTGAATAGCGTGAAGATGAGGGGGGACAGCACGGAGCCTTGCGGAACTCCGGCGCGTATGGGGTGAGGGGACGAGAGCGCCCCTTCAATGCGATAGCGGAAGGTGCGGTCCGACAGAAAGTCCCGTAAGATGAGCACGAGACGGTCCGGCACACCGAGTTGGTATAGCTTATATAATAAGCCGTTGTGCCAGACTTTGTCGAAAGCCTTCGCTATGTCGAAGAAGAGCGCCCCGTCTTAGAGCCGCGCTGGTAACCTGCGCTTATGTGCTCTACGATGCGGAAGACTTGTTGGACGCAAGAGTGTTCGGTACGGAACCCGAACTGCTCGTCAGGAATGAGACTCTTTGCTTCGACGTAGTCTTTGAGTCGCTTATAAATAAGCTTCTCGTAGATTTTGCCGAGAACATTGAGGAGACTAATCGGGCGGTAGCTAGACGGGGAGTTTTTAGGCTTGCCCGGTTTGTGGATACCGATAACGGTGGCCTGTTTCCAGGCCTGCGGAAACATGTTGTTGGCTAAGGCGCTATTGAAGATAGCAGCCATCAGCATAATGAGGGGGGCGGGGAAGAGTTTGAAAACTCTGTTAGTGATCCGGTCGGCACCAGGGGCCTTCCGGGGGTGGAGACGCTTGATAATGTCCTGCACCTCGTCTGGAGTGACGGGGGCCAGAGGACAATCAGGGTCTTCGACTGGCGGGAGAGATGCCCTTCGTTCAACTTCGGCGTCGACTTCTGCGACATGGGCAGGGTCAACCGGTTGACAACTGGGGGTGCACTGGGCCTCGAGGCTGTCGGCCAGGCACTCGGCTTTCTCGTCGTTATCGAAAGCGACGGTTTTGTCGGGGCGGATGAGTGGGGGCATGGTGGCCTCCAAAGAAGATCGTAGTGACCTCTGAAGTTGCCAGAAGGCTAGATGGGTGGGTTCCAGTTCGCTCAGCGTCTTGTCCCAGCGGGCGGTACGCACCTCCGCAATGCGGTTCTTTACAGCACGCTGTAGAGAGCGCATGTGAGCTTTGTTCGCGTCGCAGGGGAAGGCGCTGTACGCACGGACGGCCGCGTTCTTCTCGGTCATCAGCTCCCGTACATCGTCCGGCAGTTTCCAGCGATGATCACTCTTCGCCGGAACCTCCCTTGAACAATCGTTCAGGACGGATTGTACGTGAGCTGTGAGCGAGTCGATCGCGTTCGTCGTGTCCGCGACTGACTCCAAATGATCGGGGATAGAGTCCAGGTGAGGGGACGAAGTGGACTTGAGACCCTCACTCACTTTCCTCCAGTCTGTGATGTGCTGGGTCGGGACGGGCTGACTAAGGTCCCAGGGCCCTGAGCGGGGAGCCAGTTCCAAAATGACTGGTCTGTGGTCGGAGTTAAGCTCGTGTAGCGTCTCGATGGAGTGCAAACGTAAGTTTACATTCCTGAGTAGCGCTATATCGAGGATATCGGGCGAGTGCGAAGGGTCGTGTGGAAAGTGAGTGGGAGACATTGGAGCGATGACGTCGAAGTGCAAAGTGTCGCAGAGGTTGCGCACTATCCGACCTCTGGGTGAGGTCGTATTGCAGCTCCAGTCGTGATGTTTGGCATTGAGGTCGCCCGCTATAATAACGGAGTCACTCAGGCCGAACAGGGCAGAGAAGTCACTCGAGAGGGCGGCAGGGTCCTCACGAGGGCCTGGTGGGATGTAGGCTGACACTATTGTGATGGGTCGATGGTCAGTCATGCCGAGACGGCAGACGGAGACCTCGAGCCGAGAGAGAGAGGGAGGGTCCACAGGCGTACAGTACAGGGCCCTTCTATAGTAGATGAGAGTGCCGCCCTTGTCACATCGGGTCCTGTCGTTGCGAACTAACCGGTAGTTGGCAATTCTAGGGTCGCGATGGTGGGGTTTGAGAAAGGACTCCTGTATTAGAAGGACGTCGAGAGAGTGGTCGCGGAGAAATGTGGCTATTTCATCCCGCTGACCGGCCACACTATTGGCATTAAAGAACCCTATCTTGAGGGAGCGCGGACGGAGAGTACCTACAGTGGTTGTGTCACCCATTGTGAGGCTTTTTTGTGGCGTTTCAATAGGTCGAGACCGTGCGTGATCTCCGGATACGCACGGAAGACGGACATGAGGCGGTTGAGGTCGCCGTCACAGGCGAGGATCTCCTGGGCCATACGCGGGGTGTCGTCGCTAGACACGATGTCATACGCGACCGAGACAATCTCGAAATTCACCTCGGCGGATCTGGCCGAGGATGAACCGACACGGGAAACGGGGGGCGCGCGGGGGGCCGCAGGGGCGGCCCTGGCGGGAGGCGCGGAGGAAGCCACTGGAGTGGCCTTAGTGGGGGGCGCGGGGACGGCTAAGTCCATAAGAGCCGGGATGATGGGGTTCGCTTTGGGTTGCGACAGTGCGGGGAAGGCCCTTTGATGGTTCGCCATGTTCCACGGCGAGGGCCTATGTGGGCTGAGCCTGACAGGCTGCGCGTTAGAGGGCGCAACCGAGGGGCTCTCCCTCTGTTGGCGGGCGTTTGCACGCTTCGTCAACTTAGGGGACGAGGCCTTAGGGGCCTTGGGGCAACCCCGGTAGTTAGCCGTGTGCCGGACTTACCGCAATTCACGCAGCTCGGGGGCTCCTCGCATGCGGCGCGGTCTTTAGGGCGGGGGCAATCCGCCGTGCCGTGGTCACCCAGGCACTTTACGCATCTGGGCGCGGCGAAGCAGTTCCGGCGGGAATGCCCGAACTGCTGGCAGTTGTGGCACTGCCCGACGACTCTGGATTTGTGGGGCTTCTCGAGGGAGATGCCCGAAAGGTTAAGGACGGCCTTAACCTTGAAAATGGGGTTTACACCCTCGGTTTTTTCGCAGACGACGAGTACCATGTCGTACTCGCCGCCTCCGCGTCGGTGCAGGCGGTGGACCGCCTGTACGGGGACGCCCTGGGCTTTGAGGTCGTCTAAGACGTCCTCAGTCTTGATCTCAAAGGGGATACCTTTGATGATCACTCGGACAGGGTCTCTTCCGGAAGGCTGTACGTGTGGAAGGACACGTTCCTAGCCTTCAGGAGGCGAATTAACTCCCTGTAGGCATTGGCTACAGGGACCGTTACTTTAATGCCATGTTGAGTGGCACTGGCCCTGGAGAACGCAATTTTGCGCTCATTAAGGGCGGCGGACACTTCGGTCCATTTGGCCTTCTCGTGAATGTACACGGGAGGCGGGGGGCCGCTCTTCTTGGCAGCGGTGGGGGGGGGCGTCGCCGCGGAGCCAGCGGGGCGGCTGGTCTTGGCAAACGCCGCAACGGAGGGGGGGGCTACGTTCGATGGGCCGGGGGACGGGGGGGCCACATCGATCTTTTTGGCCTTAGTGGCCTGTGACGGGGCTTTGCCCTTTTTGCGCTTGCCGTCCACAAGCTCGTATTCGTCCTCCGAGGAGGACGAGTTCGTCTCTGAGAAGGCGAGCTCCTCAGAGACGGAAGACGGGCGGGAGGGGGGGGACACCGGGGAGGTGTCCATGATGTCGGCCGAGGGGGGCGAGGAGGGGCGGGAGGGCACCGAGGGGGTGCACGCCTCCTGAAGGCGGGGGCTCGCCAAGGCGTCTCTAAAGACGCAGTCAGAGGGGGGAGGGGGACGGCGGTCCTCCTCTAGGAGGGCCGCGAAATCACTGCCGTACTTGTCGGCAAGCGACGGGCTATCCGCGAAGATTTTCGCGATAAGTGCTATGAGAGCCTCCATCTTTGGAGGGGTGGGAGGGTGCGGGGGCAACTAAGCGAAACCCTAGCCCTACTGGCCCCGGAGAGTCACGGCCGGCGTGACGTCCCGGAGCGGACGGCTTCCCCAAAAAACTAACCCTCCCTAGGTGTTTCCTACCGGGGTACAGCAAGAAGAAACACCCAAACAAACTTGCTGTGCGGTCGAGCTGTCAGCGAATACGGCCTGAAGGGCCACTACCTATCTCCCCGGGTGGGATGCCCGGGGATGAGTTACCCTCCCTGTCGGGGTAGACAGGGAGGTTGTGTGCCTAAGGTGAGCCCTAAGCTTTTATTTTGAACCGCTGGCAATATTATTGTCCGAGCGGGGCCCTATGGACCTTGCGGTCGAACCGGTGTCGTGGGGTAGAAACACCCACCGACCCCGGGTGCTCACTGAAAAAGAACGGGGTTAATGACTTAGTCCGCGACTAGGAGGCCCCCCAAGGCCGCGGAGCTAAGCCCGTCCGACTTTACCTAACCCTGAAGGGGCTAGGTGGTGTGTCGGGTCCACACCCAATCGGGTTAGTTGACACCGTAAGGTTTCCCCCGATTGATATGCTCAGAAGGAGCCTAACCTGACAAAGAACAATAAACTAGAAGTTGCCTTGAAAAAGGCAACAACTAGTACGGCGATTTGAACCGCTACGATTACTCGTAGCAGTCCAAAGTCGCACGTAGCAAAACTCGTAGCGGTGCTACGAGTGTGGGCGGGGCGTCGAGGAGGACGCACGAACTCGGTGCTACGACGTAGCACGCGTAGCGGGACTTCGTAGCGGTCGTTTTGAACGGAGCGCAGCAGACGAGTGCACGAGGCGGCGGTCGAGCGTGGAATAAAACGGCATCCGAGAGAACTTCTCGCACGCCCCCTAGGGGGCGCGGAGGTAACCGTTCGGGACATAGTCCCTTTCGGTGGTTGCAAACGCCGCCTGCTAAAACAGGCGGGTCACTGGGTTGTGGCGCACTAGGTGCGCCACGGTGGTGTCAGTCCGGGTGTCAAGTCCGGTGTGGTGTCGCTCTGCCGGCGAGCCCGGCACCACCGGTAGTAGCCCCGGTGGGCGGCTGCGAGCCGGCGGCGACAAGGTCGTGTCCGATGGGTCCCATGGCAGCGGCGGCGGCGAGGGCAGGCCCCCCCGGGGAGACTCCTGGGGGGCGCCCGTCAGCCGGCGACGGTGCGGGGGGGGTCAATCCAGTGGGGGTTTCCGCGGGAATCAGATCCCGCGGGAACGGTCGGTCCGGGTGATGAGGGTCCGGTGGGCGCCGATGGTACGGTGCGAGCTCCCGCAGGTGGCGAGAGCCGGACCGATCGGCGCGGCGGAACATGTTGGCACTCAGTCGGCCAATGAAGTCGTCGAGGCTCTCCATGCGAAGGTCCCGCGAGATCGTCCTGTTCCTCACGTAGCGGGGGGCGTTTGCGACGGCGCGCAGCGACAGCGACTGCTGTGCGCGCAGCTGCTGGCGGGTCGTTGCCGACGTCAACGCATACCACGCTGGTGCGGCATACGTGAGTCGGGAGCGAATGTAAGTCTTGTAGACGCCCAGCTTCGCTCGCGTGGGGATGCTGGACGATGTCAGGACGGGACGCAGGAGAGCTCGGGCGGCGCGAGTTTGGCCAACGATGTTCCGGACGTGGGGCCTCATTGTGAGACCGCGGTCAATGGTCACCCCGAGGTATTTCACCTGTGGGGCCCACTCCACGTGGCGTTCGAGCAGGGTCAGGGGGGGAGGAAGGCCCTTGCCCCCGAAGGTGATCGCCTGGGTCTTCGCCACGTTGACCGTCAGTCTCCAGTCTTCCAGCCAGGGCGGGAGTGCATCCAATGCGCGCTGCATCTTGATGGCCGCGTGAGCGGCGGTGAGCGACGAGGTGACGTAGGCGGCATCATCAGCATACAGCGCAAGCATTGCGCCTCCGGCTGCCGGGATGTCGTCCGTGTATCTGCTGTAGCAGACGGGCGACAGGCAGCTGCCCTGGGGCACGCCGGCCTGAATGGGGCGCTCCGTCGACAGGACGCCTTCGACCACCACTTGAAAGCGTCGGTCTTGGAGGAAGGTGGCCACAGTCTTGACTATTCGTCGAGGAGTAGTAGACGTGGACAGCTTGTAGATCAGGCCGTCGTGCCACACGCGATCGAACGCCTTCTCCATATCGAGGAGCACTGCAGTGGCCCGCTCCTTCTTGTTAAGGGCGGCCGTGAGGTGGTGCAGTACTCTGGCGAGCTGAAGCGTCGTGGAGTGTTCGGCGCGAAAGCCGAACTGTTCGTCGCGTGGCTGGATGTGTGGAGTCAGGTGCAGCAGAAGAAGTTTCTCGAAGACCTTCGAGATGGTCGACAGCAGCGTGATGGGCCGATAGCTCTCGGGTTTCAGTATGTTTTTCCCCGGTTTCGGCAGCATGATGACTCTGCCGAGCCTCCATGGCGTGGGGAAGTGGCCAGTGCGCAGGATTCCATTGAATAGCTGCGTCACAGTCGCGATGGCGCGTGGAGGTAGGTGACGCAGGGCTTCGTTGGGGATCTGGTCTGGTCCGGGGGCCTTCCGCAATGGGGTGCGGCGAATCATGCGCTGCACTTGGCCGGGGGAAAAGACTACTGGGTCTTCCGTGGCTGCTATCGGCGCGTCGAAGTAGGACTTCACACGCTGCTGGATGTCTTCTTCATGCTGCACTGAGGAAGCTGGATTCGGCCGGAATTGTCTCTCCAAATGGTCGGCGAAGATCTCCGCGCGGTCCTCGGCTCGGTAACGGGGGGTTCCGTCACTGGCCAGGAGGGGCCGGATTGGAGCTGCCTTTCCGGAGAGTTGGCGGCAGAGGCGGTGGATGCCCGTCCAGTCTTCACCCGCTCGCTCGATGGCGTGGAGCCAGGATTCGGTCGAGACTGTTTCCAGCTCTTTCGAGATCCTTAGCGCCAGAGCATTGAGCTGGGACTTCATGGTTGGGCACCGTGTGGTTTGCCATTGGCGTCTCAGCTTCCTCCTTCGCTCGATCATCGTCACGATGTTCGCCGGCAGAGGGGGTGCCTTGCGAGTCGACGCTGCGTCCCGCTCGGAGGTTCGAAGTGCCGCGGTGATTGCGGCGCTGACTTCCTCGGCGAGCAGGTCGACGTCAGCGTGGGATCCAATGCGGCGAAAGGGCGAGTGTCTCTGCATGTGGTCGCAGAAGACTCGCCAGTCGTGACGGTGACGCGGGCGGGGGGGGTCAGTCCGGGTTGGAGCGCTGGGTACTACTAACAGTACTGGCTGGTGGTCCGAGAGGACGTGATCGTCCAGGACGTCAAGCGACGGGGCGACCGGCAGGTCGCGGGTAATCACCAGGTCGATGACGTCCGGTGCTGCGGTTGTCTGGTACGGATAGTGCGTCGGGACTTCTGGTCCCAGCACCTCGTAGCCGTTGCGGTCTGCGTCGTCCTGGAGGCGGCGGCCTTCCGGGCACGTGTAATTAGAGTTCCACGCCGTGTGTCTGGCGTTGAAGTCTCCTGCGATGATGGCGGGGCCAGGCGAGTCCAGCAGGGTGTGGACATCAGCCGTGGCGAGGCGGTTGCATGGCGGCTTGTAGAACGCAAACACACGGGTGGGCTCGCGTTCGACGCAGACCTCGACGCCCAGGGCGTACGACGTCTGGAGATCCGTAGCAGGCAGTGGCTGGTGGACGATCTTCCTCTTCACTAGGATTGCTAAACCCCTGTACGCAATCCCAGCAGGTGAGGTGTGGTCCTCTCGGTACACGTAGTACCCAGGCATCTTCAATCGGGTGCTCGTCTTGAGGTGTGTCTCGTTGATGAGGGCGACGTCGACATGCCGCTCGGTGAGTAGCAACCTCAAGAGTCTGGCCTTCTCGGGGGACAATCCGTCGGCGTTCCAATAGATGATGCGTAGGGGACTACGGGCATGAGCGCAAAGGTCCGCTACGCATTGGATGACGATGGGGACGGGGTCCCGTCCCTCCTGGAGGGCCATGAGCACCCGGTTGAGGGCTCCGATGGCGAGAGTCAGCACCGGATCCACTTGCGTCTTGGCCGAATCTCTCGGCCTCGACGCGGCGACCTGCTTCGCCTTCGTCCCCGGGGTGCGGGGGCGGCGACCACAGGCGCAGTGGCTGGCTCTTGCTGTGGGTTCGTGGGCGGCATCGGCTTCAGTGTTGTCGCCTGTGGGGCGGCAGAGTGGTCTGGGGCGGGGCGGATGCGGCCCCCTTGCTCCCCCTTCTTTCGCCCTCTACGGCGCTTTCCTCTCTTCTGTTGTGGCGGGTTGGCTGCGGCCATCAATGAGCCTGGCGCATTGCCATCCATGACCATGTTGGCTGCTGGGGCAGCCGGCGTCCTGGTGGTGGTGGTGGTGGCGGCGGTGCGGGCGACGGTGCCCGCCTTTTTGTTCCTCGCCTCATTCCGGAAGAAGGGTCAGGAGGCGTTGTTGGCGGTGTGTTCGCCGCCGCAGTTGACGCACGTGGGCGGCTGCTCCAGCGGTCGTGGGCAGTCCGCGGCGAAGTGTTCCTCCCCGCAGCGCACACAGGCAGGTGGCCTGTGGCAGTGCTCCGAGGAGTGCCGGAACTGCTGGCATCGATGGCACTGCGCTGGCCCCCTCTTGCCGCGCCATGCCTCTATCTTGACTCCGGGCATACACATCAGTTCTGATATGTTGTATATGCCCGGGGTGAGGTCCGGGGTGCGCTGTAGCTGCGCATGGAAGAGGCAGCCCGGTCTTCCCTGACGCGCCTTGATGGCGCGCACAAATTCTGGGACGTAGCCCAGCTCCCTGAGCTCCGCGGCGATGTCTTCGGGGTCCGTGTTGTTAGGTAGCCCCCTAATGGCTATCTTGAGGTTGCGTTCCGCCGGGAGGGAGTAACTGAACCACGAGATCTTGTGGTCCCTCTCCACCTCCGTAAGGTACCGCTGGATCACGCGGTATTCGTCGCTGCTTTTTGGTATGAAGCGGACGCCTTTACCAAAAGCGCGTCCGTTTGGCGCGTGACCCAGCCGGGTCTTCAGCGCCCTGAAGTGAGTCGGCCAGTCCGGCAGTACCTCCACCACTAATGGCGGGTACCGGGCTGGCTGCGGGGGGGCTGCGGGTGCGGCGGCGGCGGTCGGGGAGGCCACTGTTCTCGTGGCAGTTGCTGTGGCAGTCCCGGCGGAGGCGGCGCTGTGGGTGTCGGCACTCGTGGAGGGGGCGCCGGTGTCCATAGGTGACGTCGCGGTGCTCAGGGCAAAGGGCGGCGTTTTGAAAACGGCCTGCCTCTTCTCTGTGCTCTGCGGGGGCGAAGGGAAGCGTCCCGGAGCAATGTTTGTGGCTGGCGCCACAAAGCGGGGCGGCGGTGCTGACGCAGTAGATGCGCCGGTTTGCCGCGGCGCGGGGGGGGCGCCAGCACGTTGCGTCGTGGTCGATATTGCGGGGCGGCCCTTGGTGAGCGCCCTCTGCGGTTGCGGGGCGGCCTCGACGATGGCGGCCCAGGATGTAGTGGCGGCGGAGGCTGGAGGGGGGGCGGGGGTAGGCGCCGGTGTGGCGCGTCTGTCCCCTTGCCCTGTCCCAGTTGAGGATGGTGTGCCCGCGCGGGTCGCCGTGGTCGCCGTGGCGAGCGTGGAGCTCTGCGACACAGGCGGGGCGGCGGGGCGCGGGGGCGCGCGGGGCGCGGTTGGGGGGCCGCAGGGGTGGCCTCCAGTGATGGCATCGAGGGGTCTTCTCCCCCCTCAGTCGAAGCCGGAGTCCGGGAGCCGGATCCCGGGAAGAATTCTTCCCCCCCTACCCCCGGCGGTGTGGGGAGGGAGGGGGCCATCGCATAGATGCGGCTGGCCAGGTCGGCGGCGACCATTCGGTCGAGTGCTGATTGGGCGACCGCTCCCCGCGAGCGGGTAAAAACACGTCTCGCTCCCACGCCGGCGAGGCGGGGGGGGGGGCGGTGGCGTGGCCCGCCGGGCGGGGGGGGGGGGTGGTGGCGGCGGCGGCATGGCGAGGGTGTCCGCGGCCGATGCCGAATAGCGCGGTGCTACTGTCGCGAATCGCGAGGCGCGGTGCGGGACCGCCGAGGCGCGACCCTAACCGGCCTCCCCGGCACGGCGAACCCGCCGATCCGGTCCCCGGGGCTTGCCGCTGGTGGCAGACCGGGAACCGAAACCGACGGAGAACTCCGCGTGACCCGAGGAGTACGGCGGACGCAGTGGGCTTGGCAGTCCCCGCGCAACTACTGTTACGTTAAAGCGAAGGGTCCGAGCGCGCGCGAGTGCGGATAGGTCCGCTCTGGTCGGCGGTCGACTATCCAATAAAACGGCACCTTTATGCCGGGCCCTATTTATACGGTGCGGACAAGCGTGCGGCGCGCTCACGCGCGCCCTCTTCAGTGTAAAAACTTAACTAAACTCGGATGCGGTAGGTACGTAGATATAAACAAATTGTTTGGTAGGTTTGCGTGTTAAATAGTAGAGAAAGTAAGTATAGGTATATAATAAACGAACACCCAGGCAGAATATAATTATGTGTATTATTTATTTTATCATATTAAACTACCGTAACGCCGCGCGCACCGTTTAAATTAAATACATGGTTTTCTAGCGGTCGGTGGAATTGTAGACGTGCACAGAGTACACAGCAAATCAAAGGTGGTGGTAGTGTAGTAGTAGTTAGTACCTAAGTAAGTAAGTAAGTAAGTATCTATCTATCTATCTATCTATCTACCTACCTACCTACCTACCTACCTAAGTTCATCTCATCATCGTTTCGTTGAACACAAGGCTTGAAAAAAAAAAAAAAAAAAAAAAAAAAAAAAAAAAAAAAAAAAATAAAAAAAAAAAATTCCATGTTAACTATATAAGTAATAAACTAGAGTGCGGGGGGGGGGGGGTGTGTTTGTGTGTAATAGTTGGTAAATAAGAAAGATTCGTTGTTGTTGCCTCTTAGTACTTTATGGCTGGCTAGCATACTTTTTCATTGCATACCTAATCATCATCATTATCATCACCATTGCGTAGGTACTTTTGTGGTGCAGTTTTTATAGACATCAGATTAAAGAAACGTGAATTGAGATTCACATGAACATGTTTGTGGCCCTGAAAAGGGCCTTTTGTTGTTTCTCCTGCCATCATGCGGCGTGAGTGCGCGTCCAGGCGTCTGACGTGATCCGTTTGCCGCGACGCGTGCATCGTGCATTGAGCTTCTCGTTAAGTGCATACATTATGTACTTGTGTAAAAATGTATGCACATAACGATTACACTCGACACGATAAACACGCACCGCATTAAACAAGACACACGAACAAGCGCACTGGGTTATACACTGCACACACGAAGCGGCGTTGGAGGACGGAGCGTCGGCGGCTCTTGCTAGCTACCGACCGCTCACTTGGAGCTGGTGTATTTGGTGACAGCCTTGGTGCCTTCACTGACAGCGTGCTTGGCGAGCTCACCGGGCAGCAGGAGCCTGACGGACGTCTGCACCTCCCTGGAGGTGATGGTCGACCTCTTGTTGTAGTGGGCGAGACGGGAGGCTTCCGCGGCGATACGCTCGAAGATGTCGTTCACGAACGAGTTCATGATAGACATGGCCTTGCTGGAGATACCGGTGTCCGGGTGCACCTGCTTCAGGACCTTGTAGATGTAGATGGCGTAACTCTCCTTCCTCTTGTGCTTCTTCTTCTTCTTGTCGGTCTTGGAGATGTTCTTCTGGGCCTTGCCCGACTTCTTGGCGGCTTTACCACTTGTCTTTGGCGGCATTATGGAAATTAACGAGAACACGTGCTACCGATACGGAGTTCAGTCGCAGTATGAAGCGTTATATCGGGAGAACTTCTCGCACGCCCCCTAGGGGGCGCGGAGGTAACCGTTCGGGACATAGTCCCTTTCGGTGGTAGCATACGCCGCCTGCTAAAACAGGCGGGTCACTGGGTTGTGGCGCACTAGGTGCGCCACGGTGGTGTTAGTCCGGGTGTCAAGTCCGGTGTGGTGTCGCTCTGCCGGCGAGCCCGGCACCACCGGTAGTAGCCCCGGTGGGCGGCTGCGAGCCGGCGGCGACAAGGTCGTGTACAGTGGGTCCCATGGCAGCGGCGGCGGCGAGGGCAGGCCCCCCCGGGGAGACTCCTGGGGGGCGCTCGTCAGCCGGCGACGGTGCGGGGGGGGTCAGTCCAGTGGGGGTTTCCGCGGGAATCAGATCCCGCGGGAACGGTCGGTCCGGGTGATGAGGGTCCGGTGGGCGCCGATGGTACGGTGCGAGCTCCCGCAGGTGGCGAGAGCCGGACGATCGGCGCGGCGGAACATGTTGGCACTCAGTCGGCCAATGCAGTCGTCGAGGCTCTCCATGCGAAGGTCCCGCGAGATCGTCCTGTTCCTCACGTAGCGGGGGGCGTTTGCGACGGCGCGCAGCGACAGCGACTGCTGTGCGCGCAGCTGCTGGCGGGTCGTTGCCGACGTCAACGCATACCACGCTGGTGCGGCATACGTGAGTCGGGAACGAATGTAAGTCTTGTAGACGCCCAGCTTCGCTCGCGTGGGGATGCTGGGACGATGTCAGGACGGGACGCAGGAGAGCTCGGGGGCGCGAGTTTGGCCAACGATGTTCCGGACGTGGGGCCTCATTGTGAGACCGCGGTCAATGGTCACCCCGAGGTATTTCACTGTGGGGCCCACTCCACGTGGCGTTCGAGCAGGGTCAGGGGGGGAGGAAGGCCCTTGCCCCCGAAGGTGATCGCCTGGGTCTTCGCCACGTTGACCGTCAGTCTCCAGTCTTCCAGCCAGGGGGAGTGCATCCAATGCGCGCTGCATCTTGATGGCCGCGTGAGCGGCGGTGAGCGACGAGGTGACGTAGGCGGCATCATCAGCATACAGCGCAAGCATTGCGCCTCCGGCTGCCGGGATGTCGTCCGTGTATCTGCTGTAGCAGGACGGGCCGAAGGCTGCTGCTGCCCTGGGCACGCCGGCCTGAATGGGGTGCGTCCGTCGACAGGACGCTTCGACCACCACTTGAAAGCGTCGGTCTTGGAGGAAGGTGGCCACAGTCTTAACTATTCGGACGAGGAGTAGTAGACGTGGAACAGCTTGTAGATCAGGCCGTCGTGCCACACGCGATCGAACGCTTTCTCCATATCGAGGAGCACTGCAGTGGCCCGCTCCTTCTTGTTAAGGGCGGCCGTGAGGTGGTGCAGTACTCTGGCGAGCTGAAGCGTCGTGGAGTGTTCGGCGCGAAAGCCGAACTGTTCGTCGGTGGCTGGATGTGAGGAGTCAGGTGCAGCAGAAGAAGTTTCTCGAAGACTTTCGAGATGGTCGACAGCAGCGTGATGGGCGATTAGCTCTCGGGTTTCAGTATGTTTTTCCCCCGTTTCGCAGCAGCATGATGACTCTGCCGAGCCTCCATGGCGTGGGGAAGTGGCCAGTGCGCAGGATACATTGAATAGCTGCGTCACAGTCGCGATGGCGCGTGGAGGTCGGGGACGCGGGGCTTCGGGGGGGATCGGGTCTGGTCCGGGGGCCTTCCGCCAGGGGGTGCGGCGCCTCATGCGCTGCACGTGGCGGGGGGCAACGTCTCCTGGGTCTTCCGTGGCTGCTATCGGCGCGTCGAAGTAGGACTTCACACGCTGCTGGATGTCTTCTTCATGCTGCACTGAGGAAGCTGGATTCGGCCGGAATTGTCTCTCCAAATGGTCGGCGAAGATCTCCGCGCGGTCCTCGGCTCGGTAACGGGGGGTTCCGTCACTGGCCAGGAGGGGCCGGATTGGAGCTGCCTTCCGGAAGCGTTATAATTTTCAACACCCGTATTTATGCCGCACGCGACGCACGCATTCGTGGCAAGCGGCGAGGCAACCGAAGCAGCGGCCGACCAATCACAGCGCTCCTAAGCTAGAGTGTAGATCGCCGCGCGCGCGGGGAGGTCGGGGAGCGGGGCGCGCGGGACGAAAGCGATTGGAGGGTGCGAAGGGGGGGGGGGGGGAGTGTGTTGCGCTTCTTCTCTGCTGTTGTACGTACTTGTGTCAGTCATTGAAGTTGAAAATATTATGATCTGTCTAATAATAAATACCTACATAATAGTACATGTATATATTATTTATATTGTGTTTGTATTTTTTTTTTTTTTTTCTACAAATTATGAATAACTAAATAGTTAATTGTGATTTAGATAGGCAAATTGCTTAAACGCAATAACAATCAGTAGATAGCTGTACCTACTGTTAGTTAGTTAGTTAGTATGAATTTTCTTAGTTTTGTACCTCTATTTATTACCTTTGAGAAATAGGTACACCTACACCAAGTAGTATGTTTGTTATTGTCTTCAGTGTGTTGTTGTGTGTATTAAGAGCCCATGTAATACTCACTCCATCTCTCTTTTTACTTACGATACGACGACCGATGTTTACCTGTTTAGGTAGGTACCTGTGTCAATTTGATCATACGTAGGAGGTTTGGTTGTGTTTTTATTGACAACACCGTTAAAGAAACTGTCTTTGTTAATAATTTGACGAATCATATTGTGGCCCTGAAAAGGGCCTTTTGTTTTGAATGCATACGAGCGAAGAGCGTCGCGCACCCGACATAATACATATGACTGGCACAAATATTACATCGAAATACGCGAGCGCCGGGCTGCACTCGCACGAAGCACCACCACGGTCTGATGTCGCGCGGCGGCACAACGTTTAAGCCTTCTTCTCGGTCTTCTTGGGCAGGAGCACGGCCTGGATGTTCGGCAGCACACCACCTTGAGCGATCGTCACGCCCGAGAGCAGCTTGTTCAACTCCTCGTCGTTGCGGATGGCCAATTGAAGATGACGCGGGATGATCCTGGTCTTCTTGTTGTCCCTCGCGGCGTTGCCGGCCAACTCGAGAACCTCAGCAGCCAGATACTCCATCACGGCGGCCAAGTAGACGGGCGCACCGGCACCCACGCGCTCTGCGTAGTTACCGTTACGCAGCAGCCTGTGAATACGACCCACAGGGAACTGAAGACCGGCACGGTTGGAGCGGGACTTTGCCTTTCCCTTCACCTTGCCACCTTTACCGCGACCCGACATGATTGAAAGGTTTGTTTATCAAATGAACTCGCGAAACTATTACGAAACACGCGTACACAGCAGTGCGCGCGCCGAGACAGTCGAACAATTTGTGAACCCCACAAAAGTTCGAGATCTTCGCAGCGTCCCCTCACGGGGACACGGCAATCGGGATCGAGGCTAGGCCTCCTGCCCGAGGATGCTATGCCGTGGCCCGTCACTACGGGCAGTCGTTGGGGTGCCTTATAGGCAATAGGCTCCTTTTCACAAACAATCATGTCGGGGTATCGGCTGCATTGTGTACTCAATTAATGTGTGGCTGCATAGTGTGTCTGTAGGAGCGCCGGCGACGCTGTGTCCACACAGCGCCGTCTGTTTCACGACACCCTGGCGGTCAGGACCCGCCGGATGGAACCCCCAGTTGCCTGGGGGAAGTCCAGCGGAGAGCGACCAGCGACAGAGGTGCCGACTTTGGTGGCGCGCCTACAGAGGCGTGAGGTGGCCCCCCCACCATTCCCGATTCCAGATCTAGCCGGGGCACGTTCAGGCGGGGAAGCCGAAGTGTGTGTAAGGGCGGGTATTGTATTGTGTGACAACGCCCTGTGGTTTACGAGTGCAGGGCGCAGCCGCGCCGCGTCTGCATCGCGTGACGTCCGTGTAGTGGAGTCAGCGCATGTATGTTTGTTGGTGTGCGTCATGCCTATATTAACCTAGCACACAACGCACACCGGGTGAGAGTGAGGTGTGGAGTATTATTGTGTGAATAGGCCGCGTGTAGGTGTAAGCGGCCTATTCGTGTGGTCATATCCGGGGGGGGGGAGCTTGTGTCCGGCAGCGGGTCGCGCGGCTGAGTGTCTCCGTCCGGCATGTAAAAGTGTCGGACGGGTATCACCCGCCAGCGCGAGTGTGCGGGACGCCAGGCGACTGCAAGCGCGCCCGGGTCCGTGTTGATAGTGTCCCCGCGCAGTGGGCGCGCGGGGAGGAGGCTGCGGGGGTCCGCTCTGAGAGCAGGCGGTGTCGGGATGCGTCGGTGGCGAGCGCGTGTGTAAAGGGCACGCGCTCAGCCTGACACATGATGCGGGCGGGACACGGGCGCCGGGCGGGGCGGGGCGCGGCCCGCCTTGCTCCTGACGTCGGTCTGCCGGACAGAGCTCC
Organism: Athetis lepigone; assembly: GCA_033675125.1. Lineage (NCBI taxonomy): Eukaryota > Metazoa > Arthropoda > Insecta > Lepidoptera > Noctuidae > Athetis > Athetis lepigone. Next base: position 2,041 of record JAWMCH010000254.1, on the reverse strand, counting down.
TCTGTAACATATAATGTAAGCGGAGGAGGGAATGGGAACAATGTTGGTGGCGTCTTCTGGTGGTCCGCGGCGGCCTGTCAGCCATTGTAGAGGGATAACAAGGCCGCCAGGCCGTCTAGGACCACAACCTCCACGTCTTGCCCCTCTCTGATGGCCTTTATCAAGTCCATCAGGAGTTGGATGGCGCGGGCGGTGATGTGTTTCTTCTCGGCGGCAGGCTGCTGGCGCAGAGCGGGCGTCTTTTTCTTCTGGGCCCCGCGTTTTGGGGCCCGCTGTGTGGGGGCGACAGCGCCGGCACGCGCTGCGTCGCTCACGGTGTCACCGCCTTGCGCCACCGTAGGGGCAAGGGGGGCGTCTTCGATAGTTGCGGGGGGGGCGGACTTCTTCCCCCGTTTCTTCTTCCTCCTCCGCTTCTTCTTGGCCGACCCTCGGCTCGTGGGCCCATTGGCTGCCGCCATCAGGCTCGCACCTTGGGTCGCCTCTTCTGTGTTGAGCCCAGTGTCGGGGCCTTGGCGACGGCGAGTTGGAAGGGACGCCACCGTCCCCGCTCGCCTGTGTTGGGACTCCCGCTGGAAGACCGGGCACCTTACATTGTTGGCAGGGTGCTGTCCTGCGCAGTTGACGCAGGTGGCCGGCTCTTCCCGCGGGCGCGGGCAGTCACGTGCTGCATGCCCCTCTCCGCAGCGAACGCAGGCGAGCGGGCGATGGCAATGGTGCGAGCTGTGTCTAAACTTTTGACAGCGGTGGCACTGGGCGGGCCCACGCTTTCCGCGCCACGCCTCGATTTTGACACCTCCCATGTAGAGCAACATGGAGATGTCATAGATGCGCCGCACGTCAGGCGTCTTCCTAATGACTGCGTAAAATATGCAGCCAGGACGTCCCTGACGTGCGTTTATGTGGCGCACGTACTCCACCGTGAAGCCGAGGGTCGTCAGTTCCTCTTCTATTTCGTCCGGGTTGGTGTCCGGGGGCAGCCCCCGTATCGCTACCTTGAGCGAGCGTTCCGCTGGTAGCGAGTAGGCAAACCAGGAAACCCCGGCCTCCTTTTCCAGGTTGGTCAAGTAGGATTGGACCAACCTGTACTCCTCCTCGCACTGCGGTGTGAATCTAACGCCGGCACCGTAGGGGCGGGCGTTAGGAGGGCGGCCGAGTTTCCCGGCAATGGCCCGGAAATGTTGGGGCCACTGCGGCAACTTCTCCACTACCAGCGGAGGGTAGCGGGGCTTCTTTTGGGCCGTGGCCGCCGCGGGCTGTGGCGCGGCGGCGTTGGCCGACGGGGGCATAGAGGGCCCCGGGGGTGCGGGGGGCTGGCTGGCCCCGGAAGTCGATGGTCCAGCGGTGGGCGTCAGTGGCGGCGGTGTGCGGCTGACCGCCTCGGCAAACGTGGGCGAGGCACCAGCGTCCCGCGTACGGGGCGTGCGCTCGCGCTGGGGCCGAGGCGGGTCCAAACAGTACCGCTTGGACTCCTCCGCTGCGTCGTCGTCTGGGCTCCTGGGTCTTCTCTGGGGCCTGGCCTCGAGTTGGAACTCGTAGCCAAACCCCAGTGTCGTGTCCGGTGGTGGTGTCGATAACGGTGATGGTGATGGTGTCCCCCTCAGGGACCCCCTTGGGTCTGACCCGGCCGAGTCGCCCGAGGCGATCGACATGCTCGAGCCGGCTTTAGACGAGCAAGCCGACAGCTGAGCGGGCGAGTCATACGCCGAGGTGCGCGGGGGTGCCGGGGAGGGGGGTACGCTGGGCTTGGGCCTCGCGTCGCCCGCCACGGTCGCGCCCGCCAGTGAGCGGCGGGCGTCGGGTGCGGCGGGGCGCGGAGGCGCATTGCGCGGGTCCCCGTCGAGTGCGCCGGGGGCGTTGTACGCGCCAGTCCGGGGCGCGGTATGCGCGGGAGTGCGCGCAGTCGGTGCAGAGGCGCGGTCCGTGGGCGCGGCAGCGCCGCGTCACGGAGCAGGTGCCCGCACCGGCGGCGCGGGGTCGCGCGCTGGCTTGCGCGCGGAAGTGGTGGAGGTGCGCGCCGTGGGACGCACGTCTAGATTGCGCG
>JAWMCH010000253.1:22500-65428 GCA_033675125.1 Athetis lepigone | reverse complement strand
GGGGGGGGGGGGGGGGGGGGGGGGGGGGGGGGGGGGGGGGGGGGGGGGGGGGGGGGGGGGGGGGGGGGGGGGGGGGGGGGGGGGGGGGGGGGGGGGGGGGGGGGGGGGGGGGGGGGGGGGGGGGGGGGGGGGGGGGGGGGGGGGGGGGGGGGGGGGGGGGGGGGGGGGGGGGGGGGGGGGGGGGGGGGGGGGGGGGGGGGGGGGGGGGGGGGGGGGGGGGGGGGGGGGGGGGGGGGGGGGGGGGGGGGGGGGGGGGGGGGGGGGGGGGGGGGGGGGGGGGGGGGGGGGGGGGGGGGGGGGGGGGGGGGGGGGGGGGGGGGGGGGGGGGGGGGGGGGGGGGGGGGGGGGGGGGGGGGGGGGGGGGGGGGGGGGGGGGGGGGGGGGGGGGGGGGGGGGGGGGGGGGGGGGGGGGGGGGGGGGGGGGGGGGGGGGGGGGGGGGGGGGGGGGGGGGGGGGGGGGGGGGGGGGGGGGGGGGGGGGGGGGGGGGGGGGGGGGGGGGGGGGGGGGGGGGGGGGGGGGGGGGGGGGGGGGGGGGGGGGGGGGGGGGGGGGGGGGGGGGGGGGGGGGGGGGGGGGGGGGGGGGGGGGGGGGGGGGGGGGGGGGGGGGGGGGGGGGGGGGGGGGGGGGGGGGGGGGGGGGGGGGGGGGGGGGGGGGGGGGGGGGGGGGGGGGGGGGGGGGGGGGGGGGGGGGGGGGGGGGGGGGGGGGGGGGGGGGGGGGGGGGGGGGGGGGGGGGGGGGGGGGGGGGGGGGGGGGGGGGGGGGGGGGGGGGGGGGGGGGGGGGGGGGGGGGGGGGGGGGGGGGGGGGGGGGGGGGGGGGGGGGGGGGGGGGGGGGGGGGGGGGGGGGGGGGGGGGGGGGGGGGGGGGGGGGGGGGGGGGGGGGGGGGGGGGGGGGGGGGGGGGGGGGGGGGGGGGGGGGGGGGGGGGGGGGGGGGGGGGGGGGGGGGGGGGGGGGGGGGGGGGGGGGGGGGGGGGGGGGGGGGGGGGGGGGGGGGGGGGGGGGGGGGGGGGGGGGGGGGGGGGGGGGGGGGGGGGGGGGGGGGGGGGGGGGGGGGGGGGGGGGGGGGGGGGGGGGGGGGGGGGGGGGGGGGGGGGGGGGGGGGGGGGGGGGGGGGGGGGGGGGGGGGGGGGGGGGGGGGGGGGGGGGGGGGGGGGGGGGGGGGGGGGGGGGGGGGGGGGGGGGGGGGGGGGGGGGGGGGGGGGGGGGGGGGGGGGGGGGGGGGGGGGGGGGGGGGGGGGGGGGGGGGGGGGGGGGGGGGGGGGGGGGGGGGGGGGGGGGGGGGGGGGGGGGGGGGGGGGGGGGGGGGGGGGGGGGGGGGGGGGGGGGGGGGGGGGGGGGGGGGGGGGGGGGGGGGGGGGGGGGGGGGGGGGGGGGGGGGGGGGGGGGGGGGGGGGGGGGGGGGGGGGGGGGGGGGGGGGGGGGGGGGGGGGGGGGGGGGGGGGGGGGGGGGGGGGGGGGGGGGGGGGGGGGGGGGGGGGGGGGGGGGGGGGGGGGGGGGGGGGGGGGGGGGGGGGGGGGGGGGGGGGGGGGGGGGGGGGGGGGGGGGGGGGGGGGGGGGGGGGGGGGGGGGGGGGGGGGGGGGGGGGGGGGGGGGGGGGGGGGGGGGGGGGGGGGGGGGGGGGGGGGGGGGGGGGGGGGGGGGGGGGGGGGGGGGGGGGGGGGGGGGGGGGGGGGGGGGGGGGGGGGGGGGGGGGGGGGGGGGGGGGGGGGGGGGGGGGGGGGGGGGGGGGGGGGGGGGGGGGGGGGGGGGGGGGGGGGGGGGGGGGGGGGGGGGGGGGGGGGGGGGGGGGGGGGGGGGGGGGGGGGGGGGGGGGGGGGGGGGGGGGGGGGGGGGGGGGGGGGGGGGGGGGGGGGGGGGGGGGGGGGGGGGGGGGGGGGGGGGGGGGGGGGGGGGGGGGGGGGGGGGGGGGGGGGGGGGGGGGGGGGGGGGGGGGGGGGGGGGGGGGGGGGGGGGGGGGGGGGGGGGGGGGGGGGGGGGGGGGGGGGGGGGGGGGGGGGGGGGGGGGGGGGGGGGGGGGGGGGGGGGGGGGGGGGGGGGGGGGGGGGGGGGGGGGGGGGGGGGGGGGGGGGGGGGGGGGGGGGGGGGGGGGGGGGGGGGGGGGGGGGGGGGGGGGGGGGGGGGGGGGGGGGGGGGGGGGGGGGGGGGGGGGGGGGGGGGGGGGGGGGGGGGGGGGGGGGGGGGGGGGGGGGGGGGGGGGGGGGGGGGGGGGGGGGGGGGGGGGGGGGGGGGGGGGGGGGGGGGGGGGGGGGGGGGGGGGGGGGGGGGGGGGGGGGGGGGGGGGGGGGGGGGGGGGGGGGGGGGGGGGGGGGGGGGGGGGGGGGGGGGGGGGGGGGGGGGGGGGGGGGGGGGGGGGGGGGGGGGGGGGGGGGGGGGGGGGGGGGGGGGGGGGGGGGGGGGGGGGGGGGGGGGGGGGGGGGGGGGGGGGGGGGGGGGGGGGGGGGGGGGGGGGGGGGGGGGGGGGGGGGGGGGGGGGGGGGGGGGGGGGGGGGGGGGGGGGGGGGGGGGGGGGGGGGGGGGGGGGGGGGGGGGGGGGGGGGGGGGGGGGGGGGGGGGGGGGGGGGGGGGGGGGGGGGGGGGGGGGGGGGGGGGGGGGGGGGGGGGGGGGGGGGGGGGGGGGGGGGGGGGGGGGGGGGGGGGGGGGGGGGGGGGGGGGGGGGGGGGGGGGGGGGGGGGGGGGGGGGGGGGGGGGGGGGGGGGGGGGGGGGGGGGGGGGGGGGGGGGGGGGGGGGGGGGGGGGGGGGGGGGGGGGGGGGGGGGGGGGGGGGGGGGGGGGGGGGGGGGGGGGGGGGGGGGGGGGGGGGGGGGGGGGGGGGGGGGGGGGGGGGGGGGGGGGGGGGGGGGGGGGGGGGGGGGGGGGGGGGGGGGGGGGGGGGGGGGGGGGGGGGGGGGGGGGGGGGGGGGGGGGGGGGGGGGGGGGGGGGGGGGGGGGGGGGGGGGGGGGGGGGGGGGGGGGGGGGGGGGGGGGGGGGGGGGGGGGGGGGGGGGGGGGGGGGGGGGGGGGGGGGGGGGGGGGGGGGGGGGGGGGGGGGGGGGGGGGGGGGGGGGGGGGGGGGGGGGGGGGGGGGGGGGGGGGGGGGGGGGGGGGGGGGGGGGGGGGGGGGGGGGGGGGGGGGGGGGGGGGGGGGGGGGGGGGGGGGGGGGGGGGGGGGGGGGGGGGGGGGGGGGGGGGGGGGGGGGGGGGGGGGGGGGGGGGGGGGGGGGGGGGGGGGGGGGGGGGGGGGGGGGGGGGGGGGGGGGGGGGGGGGGGGGGGGGGGGGGGGGGGGGGGGGGGGGGGGGGGGGGGGGGGGGGGGGGGGGGGGGGGGGGGGGGGGGGGGGGGGGGGGGGGGGGGGGGGGGGGGGGGGGGGGGGGGGGGGGGGGGGGGGGGGGGGGGGGGGGGGGGGGGGGGGGGGGGGGGGGGGGGGGGGGGGGGGGGGGGGGGGGGGGGGGGGGGGGGGGGGGGGGGGGGGGGGGGGGGGGGGGGGGGGGGGGGGGGGGGGGGGGGGGGGGGGGGGGGGGGGGGGTGGGGGGGGGGGGGGGGGGGGGGGGGGGGGGGGGGGGGGGGGGGGGGGGGGGGGGTGGGGGGGGGGGGGGGGGGGGGGGGGGGGGGGGGGGGGGGGGGGGGGGGGGGGGGGGGGGGGGGGGGGGGGGGGGGGGGGGGGGGGGGGGGGGGGGGGGGGGGGGGGGGGGGGGGGTGGGGGGGGGGGGGGGGGGGGGGGGGGGGGGGGGGGGGGGGGGGGGGGGGGGGGGGGGGGGGGGGGGGGGGGGGGGGGGGGGGGGGGGGGGGGGGGGGGGGGGGGGGGGGGGGGGTGGGGGGGGGGGGGGGGGGGGGGGGGGGGGGGGGGGGGGGGGGGGGGGGGGGGGGGGGGGGGGGGGGGGGGGGGGGGGGGGGGGGGGGGGGGGGGGGGGGGGGGGGGGGGGGGGGGGGGGGGGGGGGGGGGGGGGGGGGGGGGGGCGGGGGGGGGGGGGGGGGGGGGGGGGGGGGGGGGGGGGGGGGGGGGGGGGGGGGGGGGGGGGGGGGGGGGGGGGGGGGGGGGGGGGGGGGGGGGGGGGGGGGGGGGGGGGGGGGGGGGGGGGGGGGGGGGGGGGGGGGGGGGGGGGGGGGGGGGGGGGGGGGGGGGGGGGGGGGGGGGGGGGGGGGGGGGGGGGGGGGGGGGGGGGGGGGGGGGGGGGGGGGGGGGGGGGGGGGGGGGGGGGGGGGGGGGGGGGGGGGGGGGGGGGGGGGGGGGGGGGGGGGGGGGGGGGGGGGGGGGGGGGGGGGGGGGGGGGGGGGGGGGGGGGGGGGGGGGGGGGGGGGGGGGGGGGGGGGGGGGGGGGGGGGGGGGGGGGGGGGGGGGGGGGGGGGGGGGGGGGGGGGGGGGGGGGGGGGGGGGGGGGGGGGGGGGGGGGGGGGGGGGGGGGGGGGGGGGGGGGGGGGGGGGGGGGGGGGGGGGGGGGGGGGGGGGGGGGGGGGGGGGGGGGGGGGGGGGGGGGGGGGGGGGGGGGGGGGGGGGGGGGGGGGGGGGGGGGGGGGGGGGGGGGGGGGGGGGGGGGGGGGGGGGGGGGGGGGGGGGGGGGGGGGGGGGGGGGGGGGGGGGGGGGGGGGGGGGGGGGGGGGGGGGGGGGGGGGGGGGGGGGGGGGGGGGGGGGGGGGGGGGGGGGGGGGGGGGGGGGGGGGGGGGGGGGGGGGGGGGGGGGGGGGGGGGGGGGGGGGGGGGGGGGGGGGGGGGGGGGGGGGGGGGGGGGGGGGGGGGGGGGGGGGGGGGGGGGGGGGGGGGGGGGGGGGGGGGGGGGGGGGGGGGGGGGGGGGGGGGGGGGGGGGGGGGGGGGGGGGGGGGGGGGGGGGGGGGGGGGGGGGGGGGGGGGGGGGGGGGGGGGGGGGGGGGGGGGGGGGGGGGGGGGGGGGGGGGGGGGGGGGGGGGGGGGGGGGGGGGGGGGGGGGGGGGGGGGGGGGGGGGGGGGGGGGGGGGGGGGGGGGGGGGGGGGGGGGGGGGGGGGGGGGGGGGGGGGGGGGGGGGGGGGGGGGGGGGGGGGGGGGGGGGGGGGGGGGGGGGGGGGGGGGGGGGGGGGGGGGGGGGGGGGGGGGGGGGGGGGGGGGGGGGGGGGGGGGGGGGGGGGGGGGGGGGGGGGGGGGGGGGGGGGGGGGGGGGGGGGGGGGGGGGGGGGGGGGGGGGGGGGGGGGGGGGGGGGGGGGGGGGGGGGGGGGGGGGGGGGGGGGGGGGGGGGGGGGGGGGGGGGGGGGGGGGGGGGGGGGGGGGGGGGGGGGGGGGGGGGGGGGGGGGGGGGGGGGGGGGGGGGGGGGGGGGGGGGGGGGGGGGGGGGGGGGGGGGGGGGGGGGGGGGGGGGGGGGGGGGGGGGGGGGGGGGGGGGGGGGGGGGGGGGGGGGGGGGGGGGGGGGGGGGGGGGGGGGGGGGGGGGGGGGGGGGGGGGGGGGGGGGGGGGGGGGGGGGGGGGGGGGGGGGGGGGGGGGGGGGGGGGGGGGGGGGGGGGGGGGGGGGGGGGGGGGGGGGGGGGGGGGGGGGGGGGGGGGGGGGGGGGGGGGGGGGGGGGGGGGGGGGGGGGGGGGGGGGGGGGGGGGGGGGGGGGGGGGGGGGGGGGGGGGGGGGGGGGGGGGGGGGGGGTGGGGGGGGGGGGGGGGGGGGGGGGGGGGGGGGGGGGGGGGGGGGGGGGGGGGGGGGGGGGGGGGGGGGGGGGGGGGGGGGGGGGGGGGGGGGGGGGGGGGGGGGGGGGGGGGGGGGGGGGGGGGGCGGGGGGGGGGGGGGGGGGGGGGGGGGGGGGGGGGGGGGGGGGGGGGGGGGGGGGGGGGGGGGGGGGGGGGGGGGGGGGGGGGGGGGGGGGGGGGGGGGGGGGGGGGGGGGGGGGGGGGGGGGGGGGGGGGGGGGGGGGGGGGGGGGGGGGGGGGGGGGGGGGGGGGGGGGGGGGGGGGGGGGGGGGGGGGGGGGGGGGGGGGGGGGGGGGGGGGGGGGGGGGGGGGGGGGGGGGGGGGGGGGGGGGGGGGGGGGTGGGGGGGGGGGGGGGGGGGGTGGGGGGGGGGGGGGGGGGGGGGGGGGGGGGGGGGGGGGGGGGGGGGGGGGGGGGGGGGCGGGGCGGGGGGGGGGGGGGGGGGGGGGGGGGGGGGGGCGGGGGGGGGGGGGGGGGGGGGGGGGGGGGGGGCCGGGGGCGGGGGGGGGGCGGGGGGGCGGGCGGGGGGGGGGGGGGGGGGGGGGGAGGTGGGGGGGGGGGGGGGGGGGGGGGGGGGGGGGGGGGGGGGGGGGGGGGGGGGTCGGGCGGGGGGCGGGGGGGGGGGCGGGGGGGGGGGGGGGGGGGGGGGGGCGGGGGGGGGGGGGGGGGGGGGGGGGGGGGGGGGGGGGGGGGGGGGGGGGGGGGGGGGGGGGGGGGGGGGGGGGGGGGGCCGGGGGGGGGGGGGGGGGGGGGGGGGGGGGGGGGGGGGGGGGGGGGGGGGGGGGGGGGGGGGGGGGGGGGGGGGGGGGGGGGGGGGGGGGGGGGGGGGGGGGGGGGGGGGGGGGGGGGGGGGGGGGGGGGTGGGGGGGGGGGGGGGGGGGGGGGGGGGGGGGGGGGGGGGGGGGGGGGGGGGGGGGGGGGGGGGGGGGGGGGGGGGGGGGGGGGGGGGGGGGGGGGGGGGGGGGGGGGGGGGGGGGGGGGGGGGGGGGGGGGGGGGGGGGGGGGGGGGGGGGGGGGGGGGGGGGGGGGGGGGGGGGGGGGGGGGGGTGGGGGGGGGGGGGGGGGGGGGGGGGGGGGGGGGGGGGGGGGGGGGGGGGGGGGGGGGGGGGGGGGGGGGGGGGGGGGGGGGGGGGGGGGGGGGGGGGGGTGGGGGGGGGGGGGGGGGGGGGGGGGGGGGGGGGGGGGGGGGGGGGGGGGGGGGGGGGGGGGGGGGGGGGGGGGGGGGGGGGGGGGGGGGGGGGGGGGGGGGGGGGGGGGGGGGGGGGGGGGGGGGGGGGGGGTGGGGGGGGGGGGGGGGGGGGGGGGGGGGGGGGGGGGGGGGGGGGGGGGGGGGGGGGGGGGGGGGGGGGGGGGGGGGGGGGGGGGGGGGGGGGGGGGGGGGGGGGGGGGGGGGGGGGGGGGCGGGGGGGGGGGGGGGGGGGGGGGGGGGGGGGGGGGGGGGGGGGGGGGGGGGGGGGGGGGGGGGGGGGGGGGGGGGGGGGGGGGGGGGGGGGGGGGGGGGGGGGGGGGGGGGGGGGGGGGGGGGGGGGCGGGGGGGGGGGGGGGGGGGGGGGGGGGGGGGGGGGGGGGGGGGGGGGGGGGGGGGGGGGGGGGGGGGGGGGGGGGGGGGGGGGGGGGGGGGGGGGGGGGGGGGGGGGGGGGGGGGGTGGGGGGGGGGGGGGGGGGGGGGGGGGGGGGGGGGGGGGGGGGGGGGGGGGGGGGGGGGGGGGGGGGGGGGGGGGGGGGGGGGGGGGGGGGGGGGGGGGGGGGGGGGGGGGGGGGGGGGGGGGGGGGGGGGGGGGGGGGGGGGGGGGGGGGGGGGGGGGGGGGGGGGGGGGGGGGGGGGGGGGGGGGGGGGGGGGGGGGGGGGGGGGGGGGGGGGGGGGGGGGGGGGGGGGGGGGGGGGGGGGGGGGGGGGGGGGGGGGGGGGGGGGGGGGGGGGGGGGGGGGGGGGGGGGGGGGGGGGGGGGGGGGGGGGGGGGGGGGGGGGGGGGGGGGGGGGGGGGGGGGGGGGGGGGGGGGGGGGGGGGGGGGGGGGGGGGGGGGGGGGGGGGGGGGGGGGGGGGGGGGGGGGGGGGGGGGGGGGGGGGGGGGGGGGGGGGGGGGGGGGGGGGGGGGGGGGGGGGGGGGGGGGGGGGGGGGGGGGGGGGGGGGGGGGGGGGGGGGGGGGGGGGGGGGGGGGGGGGGGGGGGGGGGGGGGGGGGGGGGGGGGGGGGGGGGGGGGGGGGGGGGGGGGGGGGGGGGGGGGGGGGGGGGGGGGGGGGGGGGGGGGGGGGGGGGGGGGGGGGGGGGGGGGGGGGGGGGGGGGGGGGGGGGGGGGGGGGGGGGGGGGGGGGGGGGGGGGGGGGGGGGGGGGGGGGGGGGGGGGGGGGGGGGGGGGGGGGGGGGGGGGGGGGGGGGGGGGGGGGGGGGGGGGGGGGGGGGGGGGGGGGGGGGGGGGGGGGGGGGGGGGGGGGGGGGGGGGGGGGGGGGGGGGGGGGGGGGGGGGGGGGGGGGGGGGGGGGGGGGGGGGGGGGGGGGGGGGGGGGGGGGGGGGGGGGGGGGGGGGGGGTGGGGGGGGGGGGGGGGGGGGGGGGGGGGGGGGGGGGGGGGGGGGGGGGGGGGGGGGGGGGGGGGGGGGGGGGGGGGGGGGGGGGGGGGGGGGGGGGGGGGGGGGGGGGGGGGGGGGGGGGGGGGGGGGGGGCGGGGGGGGGGGGGGGGGGGGGGGGGGGGGGGGGGGGGGGGGGGGGGGGGGGGGGGGGGGGGGGGGGGGGGGGGGGGGGGGGGGGGGGGGGGGGGGGGGGGGGGGGGGGGGGGGGGGGGGGGGGGGGGGGTGGGGGGGGGGGGGGGGGGGGGGGGGGGGGGGGGGGGGGGGGGGGGGGGGGGGGGGGGGGGGGGGGGGGGGGGGGGGGGGGGGGGGGGGGGGGGGGGGGGGGGGGGGGGGGGGGGGGGGGGGGGGGGGGGGGGGGGGGGGGGGGGGGGGGGGGGGGGGGGGGGGGGGGGGGGGGGGGGGGGGGGGGGGGGGGGGGGGGGGGGGGGGGGGGGGGGGGGGGGGGGGGGGGTGGGGGGGGGGGGGGGGGGGGGGGGGGGGGGGGGGGGGGGGGGGGGGGGGGGGGGGGGGGGGGGGGGGGGGGGGGGGGGGGGGGGGGGGGGGGGGGGGGGGGGGGGGGGGGGCGGGGGGGGGGGGGGGGGGGGGGGGGGGGGGGGGGGGGGGGGGGGGGGGGGGGGGGGGGGGGGGGGGGGGGGGGGGGGGGGGGGGGGGGGGGGGGGGGGGGGGGGGGGGGGGGGGGGGGGGGGGGGGGGGGGGGGGGCGGGGGGGGGGGGGGGGGGGGGGGGGGGGGGGGGGGGGGGGGGGGGGGGGGGGGGGGGGGGGGGGGGGGGGGGGGGGGGGGGGGGGGGGGGGGGGGGGGGGGGGGGGGGGGCGGGGCGGGGGGGGGGGGGGGGGGGGGGGGGCGGGGGGGGGGGGGGGGGGGGGGGGGGGGGGGGGGGGGGGGGGGGGGGGGGGGGGGGGGGGGGGGGGGGGGGGGGGGGGGGGGGGGGGGGGGGGGGGGGGGGGGGGGGGCGGGGGGGGGGGGGGGGGGGGGGGGGGGGGGGGGGGGGGGGGGGGGGGGGGGGGGGGGGGGGGGGGGGGGGGGGGGGGGGGGGGGGGGGGGGGGGGGGGGGGGGGGGGGGGGGGGGGGGGGGGGGGGGGGGGGGGGGGGGGGGGGGGGGGGGGGGGGGGGGGGGGGGGGGGGGGGGGGGGGGGGGGGGGGGGGGGGGGGGGGGGGGGGGGGGGGGGGGGGGGGGGGGGGGGGGGGGGGGGGGGGGGGGGGGGGGGGGGGGGGGGGGGGGGGGGGGGGGGGGGGGGGGGGGGGGGGGGGGGGGGGGGGGGGGGGGGGGGGGGGGGGGGGGGGGGGGGGGGGGGGGGGGGGGGGGGGGGGGGGGGGGGGGGGGGGGGGGGGGGGGGGGGGGGGGGGGGGGGGGGGGGGGGGGGGGGGGGGGGGGGGGGGGGGGGGGGGGGGGGGGGGGGGGGGGGGGGGGGGGGGTGGGGGGGGGGGGGGGGGGGGGGGGGGGGGGGGGGGGGGGGGGGGGGGGGGGGGGGGGGGGGGGGGGGGGGGGGGGGGGGGGGGGGGGGGGGGTGGGGGGGGGGGGGGGGGGGGGGGGGGGGGGGGGGGGGGGGGGTGGGGGGGGGGGGGGGGGGGGGGGGGGGGGGGGGGGGGGGGGGGGGGGGGGGGGGGGGGGGGGGGGGGGGGGGGGGGGGGGGGGGGGGGGGGGGGGGGGGGGGGGGGGGGGGGGCGGGGGGGGGGGGGGGGGGGGGGGGGGGGGGGGGGGGGGGGGGGGGGGGGGGGGGGGGGGGGGGGGGGGGGGGGGGGGGGGGGGGGGGGGGGGGGGGGGGGGGGGGGGGGGGGGGGGGGTGGGGGGGGGGGGGGGGGGGGGGGGGGGGGGGGGGGGGGGGGGGGGGGGGGGGGGGGGGGGGGGGGGGGGGGGGGGGGGGGGGGGGGGGGGGGGGGGGGGGGGGGGGGGGGGGGGGGGGGGGGGGGGGTGGGGGGGGGGGGGGGGGGGGGGGGGGGGGGGGGGGGGGGGGGGGGGGGGGGGGGGGGGGGGGGGGGGGGGGGGGGGGGGGGGGGGGGGGGGGGGGGGGGGGGGGGGGGGGGGGGGGGGGGGGGGGGGGGGGGGGGGGGGGGGGGGGGGGGGGGGGGGGGGGGGGGGGGGGGGGGGGGGGGGGGGGGGGGGGGGGGGGGGGGGGGGGGGGGGGGGGGGGGGGGGGGGGGGGGGGGGGGGGGGGGGGGGGGGGGGGGGGGGGGGGGGGGGGGGGGGGGGGGGGGGGGGGGGGGGGGGGGGGGGGGGGGGGGGGGGGGGGGGGGGGGGGGGGGGGGGGGGGGGGGGGGGGGGGGGGGGGGGGGGGGGGGGGGGGGGGGGGGGGGGGGGGGGGGGGGGGGGGGGGGGGGGGGGGGGGGGGGGGGCGGGGGGGGGGGGGGGGGGGGGGGGGGGGGGGGGGGGGGGGGGGGGGGGGGGGGGGGGGGGGGGGGGGGGGGGGGGGGGGGGGGGGGGGGGGGGGGGGGGGGGGGGGGCGGGGGGGGGGGGGGGGGGGGGGGGGGGGGGGGGGGGGGGGGGGGGGGGGGGGGGGGGGGGGGGGGGGGGGGGGGGGGGGGGGGGGGGGGGGGGGGGGGGGGGGGGGGGGGGGGGGGGGGGGGTGGGGGGGGGGGGGGGGGGGGGGGGGGGGGGGGGGGGGGGGGGGGGGGGGGGGGGGGGGGGGGGGGGGGGGGGGGGGGGGGGGGGGGGGGGGGGGGGGGGGGGGGGGGGGGGGGGGGGGGGGGGGGGGGGGGTGGGGGGGGGGGGGGGGGGGGGGGGGGGGGGGGGGGGGGGGGGGGGGGGGGGGGGGGGGGGGGGGGGGGGGGGGGGGGGGGGGGGGGGGGGGGGGGGGGGGGGGGGGGGGGGGGGGGGGGTGGGGGGGGGGGCGGGGGGGGGGGGGGGGGGGGGGGGGGGGGGGGGGGGGGGGGGGGGGGGGGGGGGGGGGCGGGGGGGGGGGGGGGGGGGGGGGGGGGGGGGGGGGGGGGGGGGGGGGGGGGGGGGGGGGGGGCGGGGGGGGGGGGGGGGGGGGGGGGGGGGGGGGGGGGGGGGGGGGGGGGGGGGGGGGGGGGGGGGGGGGGGGGGGGGGGGGGGGGGGGGGGGGGGGGGGGGGGGGGGGGGGGGGGGGGGGGGGGGGTGGGGGGGGGGGGGGGGGGGGGGGGGGGGGGGGGGGGGGGGGGGGGGGGGGGGGGGGGGGGGGGGGGGGGGGGGGGGGGGGGGGGGGGGGGGGGGGGGGGGGGGGGGGGGGGGGGGGGGGGGGGGGGGGGGGGGGGGGGGGGGGGGGGGGGGGGGGGGGGGGGGGGGGGGGGGGGGGGGGGGGGGGGGGGGGGGGGGGGGGGGGGGGGGGGGGGGGGGGGGGGGGGGGGGGGGGGGGGGGGGGGGGGGGGGGGGGGGGGGGGGGGGGGGGGGGGGGGGGGGGGGGGGGGGGGGGGGGGGGGGGGGGGGGGGGGGGGGGGGGGGGGGGGGGGGGGGGGGGGGGGGGGGGGGGGGGGGGGGGGGGGGGGGGGGGGGGGGGGGGGGGGGGGGGGGGGGGGGGGGGGGGGGGGGGGGGGGGGGGGGGGGGGGGGGGGGGGGGGGGGGGGGGGGGGGGGGGGGGGGGGGGGGGGGGGGGGGGGGGGGGGGGGGGGGGGGGGGGGGGGGGGGGGGGGGGGGGGGGGGGGGGGGGGGGGGGGGGGGGGGGGGGGGGGGGGGGGGGGGGGGGGGGGGGGGGGGGGGGGGGGGGGGGGGGGGGGGGGGGGGGGGGGGGGGGGGGGGGGGGGGGGGGGGGGGGGGGGGGGGGGGGGGGGGGGGGGGGGGGGGGGGGGGGGGGGGGGGGGGGGGGGGGGGGGGGGGGGGGGGGGGGGGGGGGGGGGGGGGGGGGGGGGGGGGGGGGGGGGGGGGGGGGGGGGGGGGGGGGGGGGGGGGGGGGGGGGGGGGGGGGGGGGGGGGGGGGGGGGGGGGGGGGGGGGGGGGGGGGGGGGGGGGGGGGGGGGGGGGGGGGGGGGGGGGGGGGGGGGGGGGGGGGGGGGGGGGGGGGGGGGGGGGGGGGGGGGGGGGGGGGGGGGGGGGGGGGGGGGGGGGGGGGGGGGGGGGGGGGGGGGGGGGGGGGGGGGGGGGGGGGGGGGGGGGGGGGGGGGGGGGGGGGGGGGGGGGGGGGGGGGGGGGGGGGGGGGGGGGGGGGGGGGGGGGGGGGGGGGGGGGGGGGGGGGGGGGGGGGGGGGGGGGGGGGGGGGGGGGGGGGGGGGGGGGGGGGGGGGGGGGGGGGGGGGGGGGGGGGGGGGGGGGGGGGGGGGGGGGGGGGGGGGGGGGGGGGGGGGGGGGGGGGGGGGGGGGGGGGGGGGGGGGGGGGGGGGGGGGGGGGGGGGGGGGGGGGGGGGGGGGGGGGGGGGGGGGGGGGGGGGGGGGGGGGGGGGGGGGGGGGGGGGGGGGGGGGGGGGGGGGGGGGGGGGGGGGGGGGGGGGGGGGGGGGGGGGGGGGGGGGGGGGGGGGGGGGGGGGGGGGGGGGGGGGGGGGGGGGGGGGGGGGGGGGGGGGGGGGGGGGGGGGGGGGGGGGGGGGGGGGGGGGGGGGGGGGGGGGGGGGGGGGGGGGGGGGGGGGGGGGGGGGGGGGGGGGGGGGGGGGGGGGGGGGGGGGGGGGGGGGGGGGGGGGGGGGGGGGGGGGGGGGGGGGGGGGGGGGGGGGGGGGGGGGGGGGGGGGGGGGGGGGGGGGGGGGGGGGGGGGGGGGGGGGGGGGGGGGGGGGGGGGGGGGGGGGGGGGGGGGGGGGGGGGGGGGGGGGGGGGGGGGGGGGGGGGGGGGGGGGGGGGGGGGGGGGGGGGGGGGGGGGGGGGGGGGGGGGGGGGGGGGGGGGGGGGGGGGGGGGGGGGGGGGGGGGGGGGGGGGGGGGGGGGGGGGGGGGGGGGGGGGGGGGGGGGGGGGGGGGGGGGGGGGGGGGGGGGGGGGGGGGGGGGGGGGGGGGGGGGGGGGGGGGGGGGGGGGGGGGGGGGGGGGGGGGGGGGGGGGGGGGGGGGGGGGGGGGGGGGGGGGGGGGGGGGGGGGGGGGGGGGGGGGGGGGGGGGGGGGGGGGGGGGGGGGGGGGGGGGGGGGGGGGGGGGGGGGGGGGGGGGGGGGGGGGGGGGGGGGGGGGGGGGGGGGGGGGGGGGGGGGGGGGGGGGGGGGGGGGGGGGGGGGGGGGGGGGGGGGGGGGGGGGGGGGGGGGGGGGGGGGGGGGGGGGGGGGGGGGGGGGGGGGGGGGGGGGGGGGGGGGGGGGGGGGGGGGGGGGGGGGGGGGGGGGGGGGGGGGGGGGGGGGGGGGGGGGGGGGGGGGGGGGGGGGGGGGGGGGGGGGGGGGGGGGGGGGGGGGGGGGGGGGGGGGGGGGGGGGGGGGGGGGGGGGGGGGGGGGGGGGGGGGGGGGGGGGGGGGGGGGGGGGGGGGGGGGGGGGGGGGGGGGGGGGGGGGGGGGGGGGGGGGCGGGGGGGGGGGGGGGGGGGGGGGGGGGGGGGGGGGGGGGGGGGGGGGGGGGGGGGGGGGGGGGGGGGGGGGGGGGGGGGGGGGGGGGGGGGGGGGGGGGGGGGGGGGGGGGGGGGGGGGGGGGGGGGGGGGGGGGCGGGGGGGGGGGGGGGGGGGGGGGGGGGGGGGGGGGGGGGGGGGGGGGGGGGGGGGGGGGGGGGGGGGGGGGGGGGGGGGGGGGGGGGGGGGGGGGGGGGGGGGGGGGGGGGGGGGGGGGGTGGGGGGGGGGGGGGGGGGGGGGGGGGGGGGGGGGGGGGGGGGGGGGTGGGGGGGGGGGGGGGGGGGGGGGGGGGGGTGGGGGGGGGGGGGGGGGGGGGGGGGGGGGGGGGGGGGGGGGGGGGGGGGGGGGGCGGGGGGGGGGGGGGGGGGGGGGGGGGGGGGGGGGGGGGGGGGGGGGGGGGGGGGGGGGGGGGGGGGGGGGGGGGGGGGGGGGGGGGGGGGGGGGGGGGGGGGGGGGGGGGGGGGGGGGGGGGGGGGGGCGGGGGGGGGGGGGGGGGGGGGGGGGGGGGGGGGGGGGGGGGGGGGGGGGGGGGGGGGGGGGGGGGGGGGGGGGGGGGGGGGGGGGGGGGGGGGGGGGGGGGGGGGGGGGGGGGGGGGGGGGGGGGGGGGGGTGGGGGGGGGGGGGGGGGGGGGGGGGGGGGGGGGGGGGGGGGGGGGGGGGGGGGGGGGGGGGGGGGGGGGGGGGGGGGGGGGGGGGGGGGGGGGGGGGGGGGGGGGGGGGGGGGTGGGGGGGGGGGGGGGGGGGGGGGGGGGGGGGGGGGGGGGGGGGGGGGGGGGGGGGGGGGGGGGGGGGGGGGGGGGGGGGGGGGGGGGGGGGGGGGGGGGGGGGGGGGGGGGGGGGGGGGGGGGGGGGGGGGGGGGGGGGGGGGGGGGGGGGGGGGGGGGGGGGGGGGGGGGGGGGGGGGGGGGGGGGGGGGGGGGGGGGGGGGGGGGGGGGGGGGGGGGGGGGGGGGGGGGGGGGGGGGGGGGGGGGGGGGGGGGGGGGGGGGGGGGGGGGGGGGGGGGGGGGGGGGGGGGGGGGGGGGGGGGGGGGGGGGGGGGGGGGGGGGGGGGGGGGGGGGGGGGGGGGGGGGGGGGGGGGGGGGGGGGGGGGGGGGGGGGGGGGGGGGGGGGGGGGGGGGGGGGGGGGGGGGGGGGGGGGGGGGGGGGGGGGGGGGGGGGGGGGGGGGGGGGGGGGGGGGGGGGGGGGGGGGGGGGGGGGGGGGGGGGGGGGGGGGGGGGGGGGGGGGGGGGGGGGGGGGGGGGGGGGGGGGGGGGGGGGGGGGGGGGGGGGGGGGGGGGGGGGGGGGGGGGGGGCGGGGGGGGGGGGGGGGGGGGGGGGGGGGGGGGGGGTCGGGGGGGGGGCTGGGGCTGGGTGGGGCGGGGGGGGGGGGGGGGGGGGGGGGGGGGGGGGTGGGGGGGTGGGGGGGGGGGGGGGTGGCGGGGGGGGGGGGGGGGGGGGGGGGGGGGGGGGGGGGGGGGGGGGGGGGGGGGGGGGGGGGGGGGGGGGGGGGGGGGGGGGGGGGGGGGGGGGGGGGGGGGGGGGGGGGGGGGGGGGGGGGGGGTGGGGGGGGGGGGGGGGGGGGGGGGGGGGGGGGGGGGGGGGGGGGGGGGGGGGGGGGGGGGTGGGGGGGGGGGGGGGGGGGGGGGGGGGGGGGGGGGGGGGGGGGGGGGGGGGGGGGGGGGGGGGGGGGGGGGGGGGGGGGGGGGGGGGGGGGGGGGGGGGGGCGGGGGGGGGGGGGGGGGGGGGGGGGGGGGGGGTGGGGGGGGGGGGGGGGGGGGGGGGGGGGGGGGGGTGGGGGGGGGGGGGGGGGGGGGGGGGGGGGGGGGGGGGGGGGGGGGGGGGGGGGGGGGGGGGGGGGGGGGGGGGGGGGGGGGGGGGGGGGGGGGGGGGGGGGGGGGGGGGGGGGGGGGGCGGGGGGGGGGGGGGGGGGGGGGGGGGGGGGGGGGGGGGGGGGGGGGGGGGGGGGGGGGGGGGGGGGGGGGGGGGGGGTGGGGGGGGGGGGGGGGGGGGGGGGGGGGGGGGGGGGGGGGGGGGGGGGGGGGGGGGGGGGGGGGGGGGGGGGGGGGGGGGGGGGGGGGGGGGGGGGGGGGGGGGGGGGGGGGGGGGGGGGGGGGGGGGGGGTGGGGGGGGGGGGGGGGGGGGGGGGGGGGGGGGGGGGGGGGGGGGGGGGGGGGGGGGGGGGGGGGGGGGGGGGGGGGGGGGGGGGGGGGGGGGGGGGGGGGGGGGGGGGGGGGGGGGGGTGGCGGGGGGGGGGGGGGGGGGGGGGGCGGGGGGGGGGGGGGGGGGGGGGGGGCGGGGGGGGGGGGGGGGGGGGGGGGGGGGGGGGGGGGGGGGGGGGGGGGGGGGGGGGGGGGGGGGGGGGGGGGGGGGGGCGGGGGGGGGGGGGGGGGGGGGGGGGGGGGGGGGGGGGGGGGGGGGGGGGGGGGGGGGGGGGGGGGGGGGGGGGGGGGGGGGGGGGGGGGGGGGGGGGGGGGGGGGGGGGGGGGGGGGGGGGGGGGGGGGGGGGGGGTGGGGGGGGGGGGGGGGGGGGGGGGGGGGGGGGGGGGGGGGGGGGGGGGGGGGGGGGGGGGGGGGGGGGGGGGGGGGGGGGGGGGGGGGGGGGGGGGGGGGGGGGGGGGGGGGGGGGGGGGGGGGGGGGGGGGGGGGGGGGGGGGGGGGGGGGGGGGGGGGGGGGGGGGGGGGGGGGGGGGGGGGGGGGGGGGGGGGGGGGGGGGGGGGGGGGGGGGGGGGGGGGGGGGGGGGGGGGGGGGGGGGGGGGGGGGGGGGGGGGGGGGGGGGGGGGGGGGGGGGGGGGGGGGGGGGGGGGGGGGGGGGGGGGGGGGGGGGGGGGGGGGGGGGGGGGGGGGGGGGGGGGGGGGGGGGGGGGGGGGGGGGGGGGGGGGGGGGGGGGGGGGGGGGGGGGGGGGGGGGGGGGGGGGGGGGGGGGGGGGGGGGGGGGGGGGGGGGGGGGGGGGGGGGGGGGGGGGGGGGGGGGGGGGGGGGGGGGGGGGGGGGGGGGGGGGGGGGGGGGGGGGGGGGGGGGGGGGGGGGGGGGGGGGGGGGGGGGGGGGGGGGGGGGGGGGGGGGGGGGGGGGGGGGGGGGGGGGGGGGGGGGGGGGGGGGGGGGGGGGGGGGGGGGGGGGGGGGGGGGGGGGGGGGGGGGGGGGGGGGGGGGGGGGGGGGGGGGGGGGGGGGGGGGGGGGGGGGGGGGGGGGGGGGGGGGGGGGGGGGGGGGGGGGGGGGGGGGGGGGGGGGGGGGGGGGGGGGGGGGGGGGGGGGGGGGGGGGGGGGGGGGGGGGGGGGGGGGGGGGGGGGGGGGGGGGGGGGGGGGGGGGGGGGGGGGGGGGGGGGGGGGGGGGGGGGGGGGGGGGGGGGGGGGGGGGGGGGGGGGGGGGGGGGGGGGGGGGGGGGGGGGGGGGGGGGGGGGGGGGGGGGGGGGGGGGGGGGGGGGGGGGGGGGGGGGGGGGGGGGGGGGGGGGGGGGGGGGGGGGGGGGGGGGGGGGGGGGGGGGGGGGGGGGGGGGGGGGGGGGGGGGGGGGGGGGGGGGGGGGGGGGGGGGGGGGGGGGGGGGGGGGGGGGGGGGGGGGGGGGGGGGGGGGGGGGGGGGGGGGGGGGGGGGGGGGGGGGGGGGGGGGGGGGGGGGGGGGGGGGGGGGGGGGGGGGGGGGGGGGGGGGGGGGGGGGGGGGGGGGGGGGGGGGGGGGGGGGGGGGGGGGGGGGGGGGGGGGGGGGGGGGGGGGGGGGGGGGGGGGGGGGGGGGGGGGGGGGGGGGGGGGGGGGGGGGGGGGGGGGGGGGGGGGGGGGGGGGGGGGGGGGGGGGGGGGGGGGGGGGGGGGGGGGGGGGGGGGGGGGGGGGGGGGGGGGGGGGGGGGGGGGGGGGGGGGGGGGGGGGGGGGGGGGGGGGGGGGGGGGGGGGGGGGGGGGGGGGGGGGGGGGGGGGGGGGGGGGGGGGGGGGGGGGGGGGGGGGGGGGGGGGGGGGGGGGGGGGGGGGGGGGGGGGGGGGGGGGGGGGGGGGGGGGGGGGGGGGGGGGGGGGGGGGGGGGGGGGGGGGGGGGGGGGGGGGGGGGGGGGGGGGGGGGGGGGGGGGGGGGGGGGGGGGGGGGGGGGGGGGGGGGGGGGGGGGGGGGGGGGGGGGGGGGGGGGGGGGGGGGGGGGGGGGGGGGGGGGGGGGGGGGGGGGGGGGGGGGGGGGGGGGGGGGGGGGGGGGGGGGGGGGGGGGGGGGGGGGGGGGGGGGGGGGGGGGGGGGGGGGGGGGGGGGGGGGGGGGGGGGGGGGGGGGGGGGGGGGGGGGGGGGGGGGGGGGGGGGGGGGGGGGGGGGGGGGGGGGGGGGGGGGGGGGGGGGGGGGGGGGGGGGGGGGGGGGGGGGGGGGGGGGGGGGGGGGGGGGGGGGGGGGGGGGGGGGGGGGGGGGGGGGGGGGGGGGGGGGGGGGGGGGGGGGGGGGGGGGGGGGGGGGGGGGGGGGGGGGGGGGGGGGGGGGGGGGGGGGGGGGGGGGGGGGGGGGGGGGGGGGGGGGGGGGGGGGGGGGGGGGGGGGGGGGGGGGGGGGGGGGGGGGGGGGGGGGGGGGGGGGGGGGGGGGGGGGGGGGGGGGGGGGGGGGGGGGGGGGGGGGGGGGGGGGGGGGGGGGGGGGGGGGGGGGGGGGGGGGGGGGGGGGGGGGGGGGGGGGGGGGGGGGGGGGGGGGGGGGGGGGGGGGGGGGGGGGGGGGGGGGGGGGGGGGGGGGGGGGGGGGGGGGGGGGGGGGGGGGGGGGGGGGGGGGGGGGGGGGGGGGGGGGGGGGGGGGGGGGGGGGGGGGGGGGGGGGGGGGGGGGGGGGGGGGGGGGGGGGGGGGGGGGGGGGGGGGGGGGGGGGGGGGGGGGGGGGGGGGGGGGGGGGGGGGGGGGGGGGGGGGGGGGGGGGGGGGGGGGGGGGGGGGGGGGGGGGGGGGGGGGGGGGGGGGGGGGGGGGGGGGGGGGGGGGGGGGGGGGGGGGGGGGGGGGGGGGGGGGGGGGGGGGGGGGGGGGGGGGGGGGGGGGGGGGGGGGGGGGGGGGGGGGGGGGGGGGGGGGGGGGGGGGGGGGGGGGGGGGGGGGGGGGGGGGGGGGGGGGGGGGGGGGGGGGGGGGGGGGGGGGGGGGGGGGGGGGGGGGGGGGGGGGGGGGGGGGGGGGGGGGGGGGGGGGGGGGGGGGGGGGGGGGGGGGGGGGGGGGGGGGGGGGGGGGGGGGGGGGGGGGGGGGGGGGGGGGGGGGGGGGGGGGGGGGGGGGGGGGGGGGGGGGGGGGGGGGGGGGGGGGGGGGGGGGGGGGGGGGGGGGGGGGGGGGGGGGGGGGGGGGGGGGGGGGGGGGGGGGGGGGGGGGGGGGGGGGGGGGGGGGGGGGGGGGGGGGGGGGGGGGGGGGGGGGGGGGGGGGGGGGGGGGGGGGGGGGGGGGGGGGGGGGGGGGGGGGGGGGGGGGGGGGGGGGGGGGGGGGGGGGGGGGGGGGGGGGGGGGGGGGGGGGGGGGGGGGGGGGGGGGGGGGGGGGGGGGGGGGGGGGGGGGGGGGGGGGGGGGGGGGGGGGGGGGGGGGGGGGGGGGGGGGGGGGGGGGGGGGGGGGGGGGGGGGGGGGGGGGGGGGGGGGGGGGGGGGGGGGGGGGGGGGGGGGGGGGGGGGGGGGGGGGGGGGGGGGGGGGGGGGGGGGGGGGGGGGGGGGGGGGGGGGGGGGGGGGGGGGGGGGGGGGGGGGGGGGGGGGGGGGGGGGGGGGGGGGGGGGGGGGGGGGGGGGGGGGGGGGGGGGGGGGGGGGGGGGGGGGGGGGGGGGGGGGGGGGGGGGGGGGGGGGGGGGGGGGGGGGGGGGGGGGGGGGGGGGGGGGGGGGGGGGGGGGGGGGGGGGGGGGGGGGGGGGGGGGGGGGGGGGGGGGGGGGGGGGGGGGGGGGGGGGGGGGGGGGGGGGGGGGGGGGGGGGGGGGGGGGGGGGGGGGGGGGGGGGGGGGGGGGGGGGGGGGGGGGGGGGGGGGGGGGGGGGGGGGGGGGGGGGGGGGGGGGGGGGGGGGGGGGGGGGGGGGGGGGGGGGGGGGGGGGGGGGGGGGGGGGGGGGGGGGGGGGGGGGGGGGGGGGGGGGGGGGGGGGGGGGGGGGGGGGGGGGGGGGGGGGGGGGGGGGGGGGGGGGGGGGGGGGGGGGGGGGGGGGGGGGGGGGGGGGGGGGGGGGGGGGGGGGGGGGGGGGGGGGGGGGGGGGGGGGGGGGGGGGGGGGGGGGGGGGGGGGGGGGGGGGGGGGGGGGGGGGGGGGGGGGGGGGGGGGGGGGGGGGGGGGGGGGGGGGGGGGGGGGGGGGGGGGGGGGGGGGGGGGGGGGGGGGGGGGGGGGGGGGGGGGGGGGGGGGGGGGGGGGGGGGGGGGGGGGGGGGGGGGGGGGGGGGGGGGGGGGGGGGGGGGGGGGGGGGGGGGGGGGGGGGGGGGGGGGGGGGGGGGGGGGGGGGGGGGGGGGGGGGGGGGGGGGGGGGGGGGGGGGGGGGGGGGGGGGGGGGGGGGGGGGGGGGGGGGGGGGGGGGGGGGGGGGGGGGGGGGGGGGGGGGGGGGGGGGGGGGGGGGGGGGGGGGGGGGGGGGGGGGGGGGGGGGGGGGGGGGGGGGGGGGGGGGGGGGGGGGGGGGGGGGGGGGGGGGGGGGGGGGGGGGGGGGGGGGGGGGGGGGGGGGGGGGGGGGGGGGGGGGGGGGGGGGGGGGGGGGGGGGGGGGGGGGGGGGGGGGGGGGGGGGGGGGGGGGGGGGGGGGGGGGGGGGGGGGGGGGGGGGGGGGGGGGGGGGGGGGGGGGGGGGGGGGGGGGGGGGGGGGGGGGGGGGGGGGGGGGGGGGGGGGGGGGGGGGGGGGGGGGGGGGGGGGGGGGGGGGGGGGGGGGGGGGGGGGGGGGGGGGGGGGGGGGGGGGGGGGGGGGGGGGGGGGGGGGGGGGGGGGGGGGGGGGGGGGGGGGGGGGGGGGGGGGGGGGGGGGGGGGGGGGGGGGGGGGGGGGGGGGGGGGGGGGGGGGGGGGGGGGGGGGGGGGGGGGGGGGGGGGGGGGGGGGGGGGGGGGGGGGGGGGGGGGGGGGGGGGGGGGGGGGGGGGGGGGGGGGGGGGGGGGGGGGGGGGGGGGGGGGGGGGGGGGGGGGGGGGGGGGGGGGGGGGGGGGGGGGGGGGGGGGGGGGGGGGGGGGGGGGGGGGGGGGGGGGGGGGGGGGGGGGGGGGGGGGGGGGGGGGGGGGGGGGGGGGGGGGGGGGGGGGGGGGGGGGGGGGGGGGGGGGGGGGGGGGGGGGGGGGGGGGGGGGGGGGGGGGGGGGGGGGGGGGGGGGGGGGGGGGGGGGGGGGGGGGGGGGGGGGGGGGGGGGGGGGGGGGGGGGGGGGGGGGGGGGGGGGGGGGGGGGGGGGGGGGGGGGGGGGGGGGGGGGGGGGGGGGGGGGGGGGGGGGGGGGGGGGGGGGGGGGGGGGGGGGGGGGGGGGGGGGGGGGGGGGGGGGGGGGGGGGGGGGGGGGGGGGGGGGGGGGGGGGGGGGGGGGGGGGGGGGGGGGGGGGGGGGGGGGGGGGGGGGGGGGGGGGGGGGGGGGGGGGGGGGGGGGGGGGGGGGGGGGGGGGGGGGGGGGGGGGGGGGGGGGGGGGGGGGGGGGGGGGGGGGGGGGGGGGGGGGGGGGGGGGGGGGGGGGGGGGGGGGGGGGGGGGGGGGGGGGGGGGGGGGGGGGGGGGGGGGGGGGGGGGGGGGGGGGGGGGGGGGGGGGGGGGGGGGGGGGGGGGGGGGGGGGGGGGGGGGGGGGGGGGGGGGGGGGGGGGGGGGGGGGGGGGGGGGGGGGGGGGGGGGGGGGGGGGGGGGGGGGGGGGGGGGGGGGGGGGGGGGGGGGGGGGGGGGGGGGGGGGGGGGGGGGGGGGGGGGGGGGGGGGGGGGGGGGGGGGGGGGGGGGGGGGGGGGGGGGGGGGGGGGGGGGGGGGGGGGGGGGGGGGGGGGGGGGGGGGGGGGGGGGGGGGGGGGGGGGGGGGGGGGGGGGGGGGGGGGGGGGGGGGGGGGGGGGGGGGGGGGGGGGGGGGGGGGGGGGGGGGGGGGGGGGGGGGGGGGGGGGGGGGGGGGGGGGGGGGGGGGGGGGGGGGGGGGGGGGGGGGGGGGGGGGGGGGGGGGGGGGGGGGGGGGGGGGGGGGGGGGGGGGGGGGGGGGGGGGGGGGGGGGGGGGGGGGGGGGGGGGGGGGGGGGGGGGGGGGGGGGGGGGGGGGGGGGGGGGGGGGGGGGGGGGGGGGGGGGGGGGGGGGGGGGGGGGGGGGGGGGGGGGGGGGGGGGGGGGGGGGGGGGGGGGGGGGGGGGGGGGGGGGGGGGGGGGGGGGGGGGGGGGGGGGGGGGGGGGGGGGGGGGGGGGGGGGGGGGGGGGGGGGGGGGGGGGGGGGGGGGGGGGGGGGGGGGGGGGGGGGGGGGGGGGGGGGGGGGGGGGGGGGGGGGGGGGGGGGGGGGGGGGGGGGGGGGGGGGGGGGGGGGGGGGGGGGGGGGGGGGGGGGGGGGGGGGGGGGGGGGGGGGGGGGGGGGGGGGGGGGGGGGGGGGGGGGGGGGGGGGGGGGGGGGGGGGGGGGGGGGGGGGGGGGGGGGGGGGGGGGGGGGGGGGGGGGGGGGGGGGGGGGGGGGGGGGGGGGGGGGGGGGGGGGGGGGGGGGGGGGGGGGGGGGGGGGGGGGGGGGGGGGGGGGGGGGGGGGGGGGGGGGGGGGGGGGGGGGGGGGGGGGGGGGGGGGGGGGGGGGGGGGGGGGGGGGGGGGGGGGGGGGGGGGGGGGGGGGGGGGGGGGGGGGGGGGGGGGGGGGGGGGGGGGGGGGGGGGGGGGGGGGGGGGGGGGGGGGGGGGGGGGGGGGGGGGGGGGGGGGGGGGGGGGGGGGGGGGGGGGGGGGGGGGGGGGGGGGGGGGGGGGGGGGGGGGGGGGGGGGGGGGGGGGGGGGGGGGGGGGGGGGGGGGGGGGGGGGGGGGGGGGGGGGGGGGGGGGGGGGGGGGGGGGGGGGGGGGGGGGGGGGGGGGGGGGGGGGGGGGGGGGGGGGGGGGGGGGGGGGGGGGGGGGGGGGGGGGGGGGGGGGGGGGGGGGGGGGGGGGGGGGGGGGGGGGGGGGGGGGGGGGGGGGGGGGGGGGGGGGGGGGGGGGGGGGGGGGGGGGGGGGGGGGGGGGGGGGGGGGGGGGGGGGGGGGGGGGGGGGGGGGGGGGGGGGGGGGGGGGGGGGGGGGGGGGGGGGGGGGGGGGGGGGGGGGGGGGGGGGGGGGGGGGGGGGGGGGGGGGGGGGGGGGGGGGGGGGGGGGGGGGGGGGGGGGGGGGGGGGGGGGGGGGGGGGGGGGGGGGGGGGGGGGGGGGGGGGGGGGGGGGGGGGGGGGGGGGGGGGGGGGGGGGGGGGGGGGGGGGGGGGGGGGGGGGGGGGGGGGGGGGGGGGGGGGGGGGGGGGGGGGGGGGGGGGGGGGGGGGGGGGGGGGGGGGGGGGGGGGGGGGGGGGGGGGGGGGGGGGGGGGGGGGGGGGGGGGGGGGGGGGGGGGGGGGGGGGGGGGGGGGGGGGGGGGGGGGGGGGGGGGGGGGGGGGGGGGGGGGGGGGGGGGGGGGGGGGGGGGGGGGGGGGGGGGGGGGGGGGGGGGGGGGGGGGGGGGGGGGGGGGGGGGGGGGGGGGGGGGGGGGGGGGGGGGGGGGGGGGGGGGGGGGGGGGGGGGGGGGGGGGGGGGGGGGGGGGGGGGGGGGGGGGGGGGGGGGGGGGGGGGGGGGGGGGGGGGGGGGGGGGGGGGGGGGGGGGGGGGGGGGGGGGGGGGGGGGGGGGGGGGGGGGGGGGGGGGGGGGGGGGGGGGGGGGGGGGGGGGGGGGGGGGGGGGGGGGGGGGGGGGGGGGGGGGGGGGGGGGGGGGGGGGGGGGGGGGGGGGGGGGGGGGGGGGGGGGGGGGGGGGGGGGGGGGGGGGGGGGGGGGGGGGGGGGGGGGGGGGGGGGGGGGGGGGGGGGGGGGGGGGGGGGGGGGGGGGGGGGGGGGGGGGGGGGGGGGGGGGGGGGGGGGGGGGGGGGGGGGGGGGGGGGGGGGGGGGGGGGGGGGGGGGGGGGGGGGGGGGGGGGGGGGGGGGGGGGGGGGGGGGGGGGGGGGGGGGGGGGGGGGGGGGGGGGGGGGGGGGGGGGGGGGGGGGGGGGGGGGGGGGGGGGGGGGGGGGGGGGGGGGGGGGGGGGGGGGGGGGGGGGGGGGGGGGGGGGGGGGGGGGGGGGGGGGGGGGGGGGGGGGGGGGGGGGGGGGGGGGGGGGGGGGGGGGGGGGGGGGGGGGGGGGGGGGGGGGGGGGGGGGGGGGGGGGGGGGGGGGGGGGGGGGGGGGGGGGGGGGGGGGGGGGGGGGGGGGGGGGGGGGGGGGGGGGGGGGGGGGGGGGGGGGGGGGGGGGGGGGGGGGGGGGGGGGGGGGGGGGGGGGGGGGGGGGGGGGGGGGGGGGGGGGGGGGGGGGGGGGGGGGGGGGGGGGGGGGGGGGGGGGGGGGGGGGGGGGGGGGGGGGGGGGGGGGGGGGGGGGGGGGGGGGGGGGGGGGGGGGGGGGGGGGGGGGGGGGGGGGGGGGGGGGGGGGGGGGGGGGGGGGGGGGGGGGGGGGGGGGGGGGGGGGGGGGGGGGGGGGGGGGGGGGGGGGGGGGGGGGGGGGGGGGGGGGGGGGGGGGGGGGGGGGGGGGGGGGGGGGGGGGGGGGGGGGGGGGGGGGGGGGGGGGGGGGGGGGGGGGGGGGGGGGGGGGGGGGGGGGGGGGGGGGGGGGGGGGGGGGGGGGGGGGGGGGGGGGGGGGGGGGGGGGGGGGGGGGGGGGGGGGGGGGGGGGGGGGGGGGGGGGGGGGGGGGGGGGGGGGGGGGGGGGGGGGGGGGGGGGGGGGGGGGGGGGGGGGGGGGGGGGGGGGGGGGGGGGGGGGGGGGGGGGGGGGGGGGGGGGGGGGGGGGGGGGGGGGGGGGGGGGGGGGGGGGGGGGGGGGGGGGGGGGGGGGGGGGGGGGGGGGGGGGGGGGGGGGGGGGGGGGGGGGGGGGGGGGGGGGGGGGGGGGGGGGGGGGGGGGGGGGGGGGGGGGGGGGGGGGGGGGGGGGGGGGGGGGGGGGGGGGGGGGGGGGGGGGGGGGGGGGGGGGGGGGGGGGGGGGGGGGGGGGGGGGGGGGGGGGGGGGGGGGGGGGGGGGGGGGGGGGGGGGGGGGGGGGGGGGGGGGGGGGGGGGGGGGGGGGGGGGGGGGGGGGGGGGGGGGGGGGGGGGGGGGGGGGGGGGGGGGGGGGGGGGGGGGGGGGGGGGGGGGGGGGGGGGGGGGGGGGGGGGGGGGGGGGGGGGGGGGGGGGGGGGGGGGGGGGGGGGGGGGGGGGGGGGGGGGGGGGGGGGGGGGGGGGGGGGGGGGGGGGGGGGGGGGGGGGGGGGGGGGGGGGGGGGGGGGGGGGGGGGGGGGGGGGGGGGGGGGGGGGGGGGGGGGGGGGGGGGGGGGGGGGGGGGGGGGGGGGGGGGGGGGGGGGGGGGGGGGGGGGGGGGGGGGGGGGGGGGGGGGGGGGGGGGGGGGGGGGGGGGGGGGGGGGGGGGGGGGGGGGGGGGGGGGGGGGGGGGGGGGGGGGGGGGGGGGGGGGGGGGGGGGGGGGGGGGGGGGGGGGGGGGGGGGGGGGGGGGGGGGGGGGGGGGGGGGGGGGGGGGGGGGGGGGGGGGGGGGGGGGGGGGGGGGGGGGGGGGGGGGGGGGGGGGGGGGGGGGGGGGGGGGGGGGGGGGGGGGGGGGGGGGGGGGGGGGGGGGGGGGGGGGGGGGGGGGGGGGGGGGGGGGGGGGGGGGGGGGGGGGGGGGGGGGGGGGGGGGGGGGGGGGGGGGGGGGGGGGGGGGGGGGGGGGGGGGGGGGGGGGGGGGGGGGGGGGGGGGGGGGGGGGGGGGGGGGGGGGGGGGGGGGGGGGGGGGGGGGGGGGGGGGGGGGGGGGGGGGGGGGGGGGGGGGGGGGGGGGGGGGGGGGGGGGGGGGGGGGGGGGGGGGGGGGGGGGGGGGGGGGGGGGGGGGGGGGGGGGGGGGGGGGGGGGGGGGGGGGGGGGGGGGGGGGGGGGGGGGGGGGGGGGGGGGGGGGGGGGGGGGGGGGGGGGGGGGGGGGGGGGGGGGGGGGGGGGGGGGGGGGGGGGGGGGGGGGGGGGGGGGGGGGGGGGGGGGGGGGGGGGGGGGGGGGGGGGGGGGGGGGGGGGGGGGGGGGGGGGGGGGGGGGGGGGGGGGGGGGGGGGGGGGGGGGGGGGGGGGGGGGGGGGGGGGGGGGGGGGGGGGGGGGGGGGGGGGGGGGGGGGGGGGGGGGGGGGGGGGGGGGGGGGGGGGGGGGGGGGGGGGGGGGGGGGGGGGGGGGGGGGGGGGGGGGGGGGGGGGGGGGGGGGGGGGGGGGGGGGGGGGGGGGGGGGGGGGGGGGGGGGGGGGGGGGGGGGGGGGGGGGGGGGGGGGGGGGGGGGGGGGGGGGGGGGGGGGGGGGGGGGGGGGGGGGGGGGGGGGGGGGGGGGGGGGGGGGGGGGGGGGGGGGGGGGGGGGGGGGGGGGGGGGGGGGGGGGGGGGGGGGGGGGGGGGGGGGGGGGGGGGGGGGGGGGGGGGGGGGGGGGGGGGGGGGGGGGGGGGGGGGGGGGGGGGGGGGGGGGGGGGGGGGGGGGGGGGGGGGGGGGGGGGGGGGGGGGGGGGGGGGGGGGGGGGGGGGGGGGGGGGGGGGGGGGGGGGGGGGGGGGGGGGGGGGGGGGGGGGGGGGGGGGGGGGGGGGGGGGGGGGGGGGGGGGGGGGGGGGGGGGGGGGGGGGGGGGGGGGGGGGGGGGGGGGGGGGGGGGGGGGGGGGGGGGGGGGGGGGGGGGGGGGGGGGGGGGGGGGGGGGGGGGGGGGGGGGGGGGGGGGGGGGGGGGGGGGGGGGGGGGGGGGGGGGGGGGGGGGGGGGGGGGGGGGGGGGGGGGGGGGGGGGGGGGGGGGGGGGGGGGGGGGGGGGGGGGGGGGGGGGGGGGGGGGGGGGGGGGGGGGGGGGGGGGGGGGGGGGGGGGGGGGGGGGGGGGGGGGGGGGGGGGGGGGGGGGGGGGGGGGGGGGGGGGGGGGGGGGGGGGGGGGGGGGGGGGGGGGGGGGGGGGGGGGGGGGGGGGGGGGGGGGGGGGGGGGGGGGGGGGGGGGGGGGGGGGGGGGGGGGGGGGGGGGGGGGGGGGGGGGGGGGGGGGGGGGGGGGGGGGGGGGGGGGGGGGGGGGGGGGGGGGGGGGGGGGGGGGGGGGGGGGGGGGGGGGGGGGGGGGGGGGGGGGGGGGGGGGGGGGGGGGGGGGGGGGGGGGGGGGGGGGGGGGGGGGGGGGGGGGGGGGGGGGGGGGGGGGGGGGGGGGGGGGGGGGGGGGGGGGGGGGGGGGGGGGGGGGGGGGGGGGGGGGGGGGGGGGGGGGGGGGGGGGGGGGGGGGGGGGGGGGGGGGGGGGGGGGGGGGGGGGGGGGGGGGGGGGGGGGGGGGGGGGGGGGGGGGGGGGGGGGGGGGGGGGGGGGGGGGGGGGGGGGGGGGGGGGGGGGGGGGGGGGGGGGGGGGGGGGGGGGGGGGGGGGGGGGGGGGGGGGGGGGGGGGGGGGGGGGGGGGGGGGGGGGGGGGGGGGGGGGGGGGGGGGGGGGGGGGGGGGGGGGGGGGGGGGGGGGGGGGGGGGGGGGGGGGGGGGGGGGGGGGGGGGGGGGGGGGGGGGGGGGGGGGGGGGGGGGGGGGGGGGGGGGGGGGGGGGGGGGGGGGGGGGGGGGGGGGGGGGGGGGGGGGGGGGGGGGGGGGGGGGGGGGGGGGGGGGGGGGGGGGGGGGGGGGGGGGGGGGGGGGGGGGGGGGGGGGGGGGGGGGGGGGGGGGGGGGGGGGGGGGGGGGGGGGGGGGGGGGGGGGGGGGGGGGGGGGGGGGGGGGGGGGGGGGGGGGGGGGGGGGGGGGGGGGGGGGGGGGGGGGGGGGGGGGGGGGGGGGGGGGGGGGGGGGGGGGGGGGGGGGGGGGGGGGGGGGGGGGGGGGGGGGGGGGGGGGGGGGGGGGGGGGGGGGGGGGGGGGGGGGGGGGGGGGGGGGGGGGGGGGGGGGGGGGGGGGGGGGGGGGGGGGGGGGGGGGGGGGGGGGGGGGGGGGGGGGGGGGGGGGGGGGGGGGGGGGGGGGGGGGGGGGGGGGGGGGGGGGGGGGGGGGGGGGGGGGGGGGGGGGGGGGGGGGGGGGGGGGGGGGGGGGGGGGGGGGGGGGGGGGGGGGGGGGGGGGGGGGGGGGGGGGGGGGGGGGGGGGGGGGGGGGGGGGGGGGGGGGGGGGGGGGGGGGGGGGGGGGGGGGGGGGGGGGGGGGGGGGGGGGGGGGGGGGGGGGGGGGGGGGGGGGGGGGGGGGGGGGGGGGGGGGGGGGGGGGGGGGGGGGGGGGGGGGGGGGGGGGGGGGGGGGGGGGGGGGGGGGGGGGGGGGGGGGGGGGGGGGGGGGGGGGGGGGGGGGGGGGGGGGGGGGGGGGGGGGGGGGGGGGGGGGGGGGGGGGGGGGGGGGGGGGGGGGGGGGGGGGGGGGGGGGGGGGGGGGGGGGGGGGGGGGGGGGGGGGGGGGGGGGGGGGGGGGGGGGGGGGGGGGGGGGGGGGGGGGGGGGGGGGGGGGGGGGGGGGGGGGGGGGGGGGGGGGGGGGGGGGGGGGGGGGGGGGGGGGGGGGGGGGGGGGGGGGGGGGGGGGGGGGGGGGGGGGGGGGGGGGGGGGGGGGGGGGGGGGGGGGGGGGGGGGGGGGGGGGGGGGGGGGGGGGGGGGGGGGGGGGGGGGGGGGGGGGGGGGGGGGGGGGGGGGGGGGGGGGGGGGGGGGGGGGGGGGGGGGGGGGGGGGGGGGGGGGGGGGGGGGGGGGGGGGGGGGGGGGGGGGGGGGGGGGGGGGGGGGGGGGGGGGGGGGGGGGGGGGGGGGGGGGGGGGGGGGGGGGGGGGGGGGGGGGGGGGGGGGGGGGGGGGGGGGGGGGGGGGGGGGGGGGGGGGGGGGGGGGGGGGGGGGGGGGGGGGGGGGGGGGGGGGGGGGGGGGGGGGGGGGGGGGGGGGGGGGGGGGGGGGGGGGGGGGGGGGGGGGGGGGGGGGGGGGGGGGGGGGGGGGGGGGGGGGGGGGGGGGGGGGGGGGGGGGGGGGGGGGGGGGGGGGGGGGGGGGGGGGGGGGGGGGGGGGGGGGGGGGGGGGGGGGGGGGGGGGGGGGGGGGGGGGGGGGGGGGGGGGGGGGGGGGGGGGGGGGGGGGGGGGGGGGGGGGGGGGGGGGGGGGGGGGGGGGGGGGGGGGGGGGGGGGGGGGGGGGGGGGGGGGGGGGGGGGGGGGGGGGGGGGGGGGGGGGGGGGGGGGGGGGGGGGGGGGGGGGGGGGGGGGGGGGGGGGGGGGGGGGGGGGGGGGGGGGGGGGGGGGGGGGGGGGGGGGGGGGGGGGGGGGGGGGGGGGGGGGGGGGGGGGGGGGGGGGGGGGGGGGGGGGGGGGGGGGGGGGGGGGGGGGGGGGGGGGGGGGGGGGGGGGGGGGGGGGGGGGGGGGGGGGGGGGGGGGGGGGGGGGGGGGGGGGGGGGGGGGGGGGGGGGGGGGGGGGGGGGGGGGGGGGGGGGGGGGGGGGGGGGGGGGGGGGGGGGGGGGGGGGGGGGGGGGGGGGGGGGGGGGGGGGGGGGGGGGGGGGGGGGGGGGGGGGGGGGGGGGGGGGGGGGGGGGGGGGGGGGGGGGGGGGGGGGGGGGGGGGGGGGGGGGGGGGGGGGGGGGGGGGGGGGGGGGGGGGGGGGGGGGGGGGGGGGGGGGGGGGGGGGGGGGGGGGGGGGGGGGGGGGGGGGGGGGGGGGGGGGGGGGGGGGGGGGGGGGGGGGGGGGGGGGGGGGGGGGGGGGGGGGGGGGGGGGGGGGGGGGGGGGGGGGGGGGGGGGGGGGGGGGGGGGGGGGGGGGGGGGGGGGGGGGGGGGGGGGGGGGGGGGGGGGGGGGGGGGGGGGGGGGGGGGGGGGGGGGGGGGGGGGGGGGGGGGGGGGGGGGGGGGGGGGGGGGGGGGGGGGGGGGGGGGGGGGGGGGGGGGGGGGGGGGGGGGGGGGGGGGGGGGGGGGGGGGGGGGGGGGGGGGGGGGGGGGGGGGGGGGGGGGGGGGGGGGGGGGGGGGGGGGGGGGGGGGGGGGGGGGGGGGGGGGGGGGGGGGGGGGGGGGGGGGGGGGGGGGGGGGGGGGGGGGGGGGGGGGGGGGGGGGGGGGGGGGGGGGGGGGGGGGGGGGGGGGGGGGGGGGGGGGGGGGGGGGGGGGGGGGGGGGGGGGGGGGGGGGGGGGGGGGGGGGGGGGGGGGGGGGGGGGGGGGGGGGGGGGGGGGGGGGGGGGGGGGGGGGGGGGGGGGGGGGGGGGGGGGGGGGGGGGGGGGGGGGGGGGGGGGGGGGGGGGGGGGGGGGGGGGGGGGGGGGGGGGGGGGGGGGGGGGGGGGGGGGGGGGGGGGGGGGGGGGGGGGGGGGGGGGGGGGGGGGGGGGGGGGGGGGGGGGGGGGGGGGGGGGGGGGGGGGGGGGGGGGGGGGGGGGGGGGGGGGGGGGGGGGGGGGGGGGGGGGGGGGGGGGGGGGGGGGGGGGGGGGGGGGGGGGGGGGGGGGGGGGGGGGGGGGGGGGGGGGGGGGGGGGGGGGGGGGGGGGGGGGGGGGGGGGGGGGGGGGGGGGGGGGGGGGGGGGGGGGGGGGGGGGGGGGGGGGGGGGGGGGGGGGGGGGGGGGGGGGGGGGGGGGGGGGGGGGGGGGGGGGGGGGGGGGGGGGGGGGGGGGGGGGGGGGGGGGGGGGGGGGGGGGGGGGGGGGGGGGGGGGGGGGGGGGGGGGGGGGGGGGGGGGGGGGGGGGGGGGGGGGGGGGGGGGGGGGGGGGGGGGGGGGGGGGGGGGGGGGGGGGGGGGGGGGGGGGGGGGGGGGGGGGGGGGGGGGGGGGGGGGGGGGGGGGGGGGGGGGGGGGGGGGGGGGGGGGGGGGGGGGGGGGGGGGGGGGGGGGGGGGGGGGGGGGGGGGGGGGGGGGGGGGGGGGGGGGGGGGGGGGGGGGGGGGGGGGGGGGGGGGGGGGGGGGGGGGGGGGGGGGGGGGGGGGGGGGGGGGGGGGGGGGGGGGGGGGGGGGGGGGGGGGGGGGGGGGGGGGGGGGGGGGGGGGGGGGGGGGGGGGGGGGGGGGGGGGGGGGGGGGGGGGGGGGGGGGGGGGGGGGGGGGGGGGGGGGGGGGGGGGGGGGGGGGGGGGGGGGGGGGGGGGGGGGGGGGGGGGGGGGGGGGGGGGGGGGGGGGGGGGGGGGGGGGGGGGGGGGGGGGGGGGGGGGGGGGGGGGGGGGGGGGGGGGGGGGGGGGGGGGGGGGGGGGGGGGGGGGGGGGGGGGGGGGGGGGGGGGGGGGGGGGGGGGGGGGGGGGGGGGGGGGGGGGGGGGGGGGGGGGGGGGGGGGGGGGGGGGGGGGGGGGGGGGGGGGGGGGGGGGGGGGGGGGGGGGGGGGGGGGGGGGGGGGGGGGGGGGGGGGGGGGGGGGGGGGGGGGGGGGGGGGGGGGGGGGGGGGGGGGGGGGGGGGGGGGGGGGGGGGGGGGGGGGGGGGGGGGGGGGGGGGGGGGGGGGGGGGGGGGGGGGGGGGGGGGGGGGGGGGGGGGGGGGGGGGGGGGGGGGGGGGGGGGGGGGGGGGGGGGGGGGGGGGGGGGGGGGGGGGGGGGGGGGGGGGGGGGGGGGGGGGGGGGGGGGGGGGGGGGGGGGGGGGGGGGGGGGGGGGGGGGGGGGGGGGGGGGGGGGGGGGGGGGGGGGGGGGGGGGGGGGGGGGGGGGGGGGGGGGGGGGGGGGGGGGGGGGGGGGGGGGGGGGGGGGGGGGGGGGGGGGGGGGGGGGGGGGGGGGGGGGGGGGGGGGGGGGGGGGGGGGGGGGGGGGGGGGGGGGGGGGGGGGGGGGGGGGGGGGGGGGGGGGGGGGGGGGGGGGGGGGGGGGGGGGGGGGGGGGGGGGGGGGGGGGGGGGGGGGGGGGGGGGGGGGGGGGGGGGGGGGGGGGGGGGGGGGGGGGGGGGGGGGGGGGGGGGGGGGGGGGGGGGGGGGGGGGGGGGGGGGGGGGGGGGGGGGGGGGGGGGGGGGGGGGGGGGGGGGGGGGGGGGGGGGGGGGGGGGGGGGGGGGGGGGGGGGGGGGGGGGGGGGGGGGGGGGGGGGGGGGGGGGGGGGGGGGGGGGGGGGGGGGGGGGGGGGGGGGGGGGGGGGGGGGGGGGGGGGGGGGGGGGGGGGGGGGGGGGGGGGGGGGGGGGGGGGGGGGGGGGGGGGGGGGGGGGGGGGGGGGGGGGGGGGGGGGGGGGGGGGGGGGGGGGGGGGGGGGGGGGGGGGGGGGGGGGGGGGGGGGGGGGGGGGGGGGGGGGGGGGGGGGGGGGGGGGGGGGGGGGGGGGGGGGGGGGGGGGGGGGGGGGGGGGGGGGGGGGGGGGGGGGGGGGGGGGGGGGGGGGGGGGGGGGGGGGGGGGGGGGGGGGGGGGGGGGGGGGGGGGGGGGGGGGGGGGGGGGGGGGGGGGGGGGGGGGGGGGGGGGGGGGGGGGGGGGGGGGGGGGGGGGGGGGGGGGGGGGGGGGGGGGGGGGGGGGGGGGGGGGGGGGGGGGGGGGGGGGGGGGGGGGGGGGGGGGGGGGGGGGGGGGGGGGGGGGGGGGGGGGGGGGGGGGGGGGGGGGGGGGGGGGGGGGGGGGGGGGGGGGGGGGGGGGGGGGGGGGGGGGGGGGGGGGGGGGGGGGGGGGGGGGGGGGGGGGGGGGGGGGGGGGGGGGGGGGGGGGGGGGGGGGGGGGGGGGGGGGGGGGGGGGGGGGGGGGGGGGGGGGGGGGGGGGGGGGGGGGGGGGGGGGGGGGGGGGGGGGGGGGGGGGGGGGGGGGGGGGGGGGGGGGGGGGGGGGGGGGGGGGGGGGGGGGGGGGGGGGGGGGGGGGGGGGGGGGGGGGGGGGGGGGGGGGGGGGGGGGGGGGGGGGGGGGGGGGGGGGGGGGGGGGGGGGGGGGGGGGGGGGGGGGGGGGGGGGGGGGGGGGGGGGGGGGGGGGGGGGGGGGGGGGGGGGGGGGGGGGGGGGGGGGGGGGGGGGGGGGGGGGGGGGGGGGGGGGGGGGGGGGGGGGGGGGGGGGGGGGGGGGGGGGGGGGGGGGGGGGGGGGGGGGGGGGGGGGGGGGGGGGGGGGGGGGGGGGGGGGGGGGGGGGGGGGGGGGGGGGGGGGGGGGGGGGGGGGGGGGGGGGGGGGGGGGGGGGGGGGGGGGGGGGGGGGGGGGGGGGGGGGGGGGGGGGGGGGGGGGGGGGGGGGGGGGGGGGGGGGGGGGGGGGGGGGGGGGGGGGGGGGGGGGGGGGGGGGGGGGGGGGGGGGGGGGGGGGGGGGGGGGGGGGGGGGGGGGGGGGGGGGGGGGGGGGGGGGGGGGGGGGGGGGGGGGGGGGGGGGGGGGGGGGGGGGGGGGGGGGGGGGGGGGGGGGGGGGGGGGGGGGGGGGGGGGGGGGGGGGGGGGGGGGGGGGGGGGGGGGGGGGGGGGGGGGGGGGGGGGGGGGGGGGGGGGGGGGGGGGGGGGGGGGGGGGGGGGGGGGGGGGGGGGGGGGGGGGGGGGGGGGGGGGGGGGGGGGGGGGGGGGGGGGGGGGGGGGGGGGGGGGGGGGGGGGGGGGGGGGGGGGGGGGGGGGGGGGGGGGGGGGGGGGGGGGGGGGGGGGGGGGGGGGGGGGGGGGGGGGGGGGGGGGGGGGGGGGGGGGGGGGGGGGGGGGGGGGGGGGGGGGGGGGGGGGGGGGGGGGGGGGGGGGGGGGGGGGGGGGGGGGGGGGGGGGGGGGGGGGGGGGGGGGGGGGGGGGGGGGGGGGGGGGGGGGGGGGGGGGGGGGGGGGGGGGGGGGGGGGGGGGGGGGGGGGGGGGGGGGGGGGGGGGGGGGGGGGGGGGGGGGGGGGGGGGGGGGGGGGGGGGGGGGGGGGGGGGGGGGGGGGGGGGGGGGGGGGGGGGGGGGGGGGGGGGGGGGGGGGGGGGGGGGGGGGGGGGGGGGGGGGGGGGGGGGGGGGGGGGGGGGGGGGGGGGGGGGGGGGGGGGGGGGGGGGGGGGGGGGGGGGGGGGGGGGGGGGGGGGGGGGGGGGGGGGGGGGGGGGGGGGGGGGGGGGGGGGGGGGGGGGGGGGGGGGGGGGGGGGGGGGGGGGGGGGGGGGGGGGGGGGGGGGGGGGGGGGGGGGGGGGGGGGGGGGGGGGGGGGGGGGGGGGGGGGGGGGGGGGGGGGGGGGGGGGGGGGGGGGGGGGGGGGGGGGGGGGGGGGGGGGGGGGGGGGGGGGGGGGGGGGGGGGGGGGGGGGGGGGGGGGGGGGGGGGGGGGGGGGGGGGGGGGGGGGGGGGGGGGGGGGGGGGGGGGGGGGGGGGGGGGGGGGGGGGGGGGGGGGGGGGGGGGGGGGGGGGGGGGGGGGGGGGGGGGGGGGGGGGGGGGGGGGGGGGGGGGGGGGGGGGGGGGGGGGGGGGGGGGGGGGGGGGGGGGGGGGGGGGGGGGGGGGGGGGGGGGGGGGGGGGGGGGGGGGGGGGGGGGGGGGGGGGGGGGGGGGGGGGGGGGGGGGGGGGGGGGGGGGGGGGGGGGGGGGGGGGGGGGGGGGGGGGGGGGGGGGGGGGGGGGGGGGGGGGGGGGGGGGGGGGGGGGGGGGGGGGGGGGGGGGGGGGGGGGGGGGGGGGGGGGGGGGGGGGGGGGGGGGGGGGGGGGGGGGGGGGGGGGGGGGGGGGGG
The DNA here is from genome assembly GCA_033675125.1 of Athetis lepigone. Lineage (NCBI taxonomy): Eukaryota > Metazoa > Arthropoda > Insecta > Lepidoptera > Noctuidae > Athetis > Athetis lepigone. The sequence continues at coordinate 31,353 of JAWMCH010000253.1, read as the reverse complement.
GGGGGGGGGGGGGGGGGGGGGGGGGGGGGGGGGGGGGGGGGGGGGGGGGGGGGGGGGGGGGGGGGGGGGGGGGGGGGGGGGGGGGGGGGGGGGGGGGGGGGGGGGGGGGGGGGGGGGGGGGGGGGGGGGGGGGGGGGGGGGGGGGGGGGGGGGGGGGGGGGGGGGGGGGGGGGGGGGGGGGGGGGGGGGGGGGGGGGGGGGGGGGGGGGGGGGGGGGGGGGGGGGGGGGGGGGGGGGGGGGGGGGGGGGGGGGGGGGGGGGGGGGGGGGGGGGGGGGGGGGGGGGGGGGGGGGGGGGGGGGGGGGGGGGGGGGGGGGGGGGGGGGGGGGGGGGGGGGGGGGGGGGGGGGGGGGGGGGGGGGGGGGGGGGGGGGGGGGGGGGGGGGGGGGGGGGGGGGGGGGGGGGGGGGGGGGGGGGGGGGGGGGGGGGGGGGGGGGGGGGGGGGGGGGGGGGGGGGGGGGGGGGGGGGGGGGGGGGGGGGGGGGGGGGGGGGGGGGGGGGGGGGGGGGGGGGGGGGGGGGGGGGGGGGGGGGGGGGGGGGGGGGGGGGGGGGGGGGGGGGGGGGGGGGGGGGGGGGGGGGGGGGGGGGGGGGGGGGGGGGGGGGGGGGGGGGGGGGGGGGGGGGGGGGGGGGGGGGGGGGGGGGGGGGGGGGGGGGGGGGGGGGGGGGGGGGGGGGGGGGGGGGGGGGGGGGGGGGGGGGGGGGGGGGGGGGGGGGGGGGGGGGGGGGGGGGGGGGGGGGGGGGGGGGGGGGGGGGGGGGGGGGGGGGGGGGGGGGGGGGGGGGGGGGGGGGGGGGGGGGGGGGGGGGGGGGGGGGGGGGGGGGGGGGGGGGGGGGGGGGGGGGGGGGGGGGGGGGGGGGGGGGGGGGGGGGGGGGGGGGGGGGGGGGGGGGGGGGGGGGGGGGGGGGGGGGGGGGGGGGGGGGGGGGGGGGGGGGGGGGGGGGGGGGGGGGGGGGGGGGGGGGGGGGGGGGGGGGGGGGGGGGGGGGGGGGGGGGGGGGGGGGGGGGGGGGGGGGGGGGGGGGGGGGGGGGGGGGGGGGGGGGGGGGGGGGGGGGGGGGGGGGGGGGGGGGGGGGGGGGGGGGGGGGGGGGGGGGGGGGGGGGGGGGGGGGGGGGGGGGGGGGGGGGGGGGGGGGGGGGGGGGGGGGGGGGGGGGGGGGGGGGGGGGGGGGGGGGGGGGGGGGGGGGGGGGGGGGGGGGGGGGGGGGGGGGGGGGGGGGGGGGGGGGGGGGGGGGGGGGGGGGGGGGGGGGGGGGGGGGGGGGGGGGGGGGGGGGGGGGGGGGGGGGGGGGGGGGGGGGGGGGGGGGGGGGGGGGGGGGGGGGGGGGGGGGGGGGGGGGGGGGGGGGGGGGGGGGGGGGGGGGGGGGGGGGGGGGGGGGGGGGGGGGGGGGGGGGGGGGGGGGGGGGGGGGGGGGGGGGGGGGGGGGGGGGGGGGGGGGGGGGGGGGGGGGGGGGGGGGGGGGGGGGGGGGGGGGGGGGGGGGGGGGGGGGGGGGGGGGGGGGGGGGGGGGGGGGGGGGGGGGGGGGGGGGGGGGGGGGGGGGGGGGGGGGGGGGGGGGGGGGGGGGGGGGGGGGGGGGGGGGGGGGGGGGGGGGGGGGGGGGGGGGGGGGGGGGGGGGGGGGGGGGGGGGGGGGGGGGGGGGGGGGGGGGGGGGGGGGGGGGGGGGGGGGGGGGGGGGGGGGGGGGGGGGGGGGGGGGGGGGGGGGGGGGGGGGGGGGGGGGGGGGGGGGGGGGGGGGGGGGGGGGGGGGGGGGGGGGGGGGGGGGGGGGGGGGGGGGGGGGGGGGGGGGGGGGGGGGGGGGGGGGGGGGGGGGGGGGGGGGGGGGGGGGGGGGGGGGGGGGGGGGGGGGGGGGGGGGGGGGGGGGGGGGGGGGGGGGGGGGGGGGGGGGGGGGGGGGGGGGGGGGGGGGGGGGGGGGGGGGGGGGGGGGGGGGGGGGGGGGGGGGGGGGGGGGGGGGGGGGGGGGGGGGGGGGGGGGGGGGGGGGGGGGGGGGGGGGGGGGGGGGGGGGGGGGGGGGGGGGGGGGGGGGGGGGGGGGGGGGGGGGGGGGGGGGGGGGGGGGGGGGGGGGGGGGGGGGGGGGGGGGGGGGGGGGGGGGGGGGGGGGGGGGGGGGGGGGGGGGGGGGGGGGGGGGGGGGGGGGGGGGGGGGGGGGGGGGGGGGGGGGGGGGGGGGGGGGGGGGGGGGGGGGGGGGGGGGGGGGGGGGGGGGGGGGGGGGGGGGGGGGGGGGGGGGGGGGGGGGGGGGGGGGGGGGGGGGGGGGGGGGGGGGGGGGGGGGGGGGGGGGGGGGGGGGGGGGGGGGGGGGGGGGGGGGGGGGGGGGGGGGGGGGGGGGGGGGGGGGGGGGGGGGGGGGGGGGGGGGGGGGGGGGGGGGGGGGGGGGGGGGGGGGGGGGGGGGGGGGGGGGGGGGGGGGGGGGGGGGGGGGGGGGGGGGGGGGGGGGGGGGGGGGGGGGGGGGGGGGGGGGGGGGGGGGGGGGGGGGGGGGGGGGGGGGGGGGGGGGGGGGGGGGGGGGGGGGGGGGGGGGGGGGGGGGGGGGGGGGGGGGGGGGGGGGGGGGGGGGGGGGGGGGGGGGGGGGGGGGGGGGGGGGGGGGGGGGGGGGGGGGGGGGGGGGGGGGGGGGGGGGGGGGGGGGGGGGGGGGGGGGGGGGGGGGGGGGGGGGGGGGGGGGGGGGGGGGGGGGGGGGGGGGGGGGGGGGGGGGGGGGGGGGGGGGGGGGGGGGGGGGGGGGGGGGGGGGGGGGGGGGGGGGGGGGGGGGGGGGGGGGGGGGGGGGGGGGGGGGGGGGGGGGGGGGGGGGGGGGGGGGGGGGGGGGGGGGGGGGGGGGGGGGGGGGGGGGGGGGGGGGGGGGGGGGGGGGGGGGGGGGGGGGGGGGGGGGGGGGGGGGGGGGGGGGGGGGGGGGGGGGGGGGGGGGGGGGGGGGGGGGGGGGGGGGGGGGGGGGGGGGGGGGGGGGGGGGGGGGGGGGGGGGGGGGGGGGGGGGGGGGGGGGGGGGGGGGGGGGGGGGGGGGGGGGGGGGGGGGGGGGGGGGGGGGGGGGGGGGGGGGGGGGGGGGGGGGGGGGGGGGGGGGGGGGGGGGGGGGGGGGGGGGGGGGGGGGGGGGGGGGGGGGGGGGGGGGGGGGGGGGGGGGGGGGGGGGGGGGGGGGGGGGGGGGGGGGGGGGGGGGGGGGGGGGGGGGGGGGGGGGGGGGGGGGGGGGGGGGGGGGGGGGGGGGGGGGGGGGGGGGGGGGGGGGGGGGGGGGGGGGGGGGGGGGGGGGGGGGGGGGGGGGGGGGGGGGGGGGGGGGGGGGGGGGGGGGGGGGGGGGGGGGGGGGGGGGGGGGGGGGGGGGGGGGGGGGGGGGGGGGGGGGGGGGGGGGGGGGGGGGGGGGGGGGGGGGGGGGGGGGGGGGGGGGGGGGGGGGGGGGGGGGGGGGGGGGGGGGGGGGGGGGGGGGGGGGGGGGGGGGGGGGGGGGGGGGGGGGGGGGGGGGGGGGGGGGGGGGGGGGGGGGGGGGGGGGGGGGGGGGGGGGGGGGGGGGGGGGGGGGGGGGGGGGGGGGGGGGGGGGGGGGGGGGGGGGGGGGGGGGGGGGGGGGGGGGGGGGGGGGGGGGGGGGGGGGGGGGGGGGGGGGGGGGGGGGGGGGGGGGGGGGGGGGGGGGGGGGGGGGGGGGGGGGGGGGGGGGGGGGGGGGGGGGGGGGGGGGGGGGGGGGGGGGGGGGGGGGGGGGGGGGGGGGGGGGGGGGGGGGGGGGGGGGGGGGGGGGGGGGGGGGGGGGGGGGGGGGGGGGGGGGGGGGGGGGGGGGGGGGGGGGGGGGGGGGGGGGGGGGGGGGGGGGGGGGGGGGGGGGGGGGGGGGGGGGGGGGGGGGGGGGGGGGGGGGGGGGGGGGGGGGGGGGGGGGGGGGGGGGGGGGGGGGGGGGGGGGGGGGGGGGGGGGGGGGGGGGGGGGGGGGGGGGGGGGGGGGGGGGGGGGGGGGGGGGGGGGGGGGGGGGGGGGGGGGGGGGGGGGGGGGGGGGGGGGGGGGGGGGGGGGGGGGGGGGGGGGGGGGGGGGGGGGGGGGGGGGGGGGGGGGGGGGGGGGGGGGGGGGGGGGGGGGGGGGGGGGGGGGGGGGGGGGGGGGGGGGGGGGGGGGGGGGGGGGGGGGGGGGGGGGGGGGGGGGGGGGGGGGGGGGGGGGGGGGGGGGGGGGGGGGGGGGGGGGGGGGGGGGGGGGGGGGGGGGGGGGGGGGGGGGGGGGGGGGGGGGGGGGGGGGGGGGGGGGGGGGGGGGGGGGGGGGGGGGGGGGGGGGGGGGGGGGGGGGGGGGGGGGGGGGGGGGGGGGGGGGGGGGGGGGGGGGGGGGGGGGGGGGGGGGGGGGGGGGGGGGGGGGGGGGGGGGGGGGGGGGGGGGGGGGGGGGGGGGGGGGGGGGGGGGGGGGGGGGGGGGGGGGGGGGGGGGGGGGGGGGGGGGGGGGGGGGGGGGGGGGGGGGGGGGGGGGGGGGGGGGGGGGGGGGGGGGGGGGGGGGGGGGGGGGGGGGGGGGGGGGGGGGGGGGGGGGGGGGGGGGGGGGGGGGGGGGGGGGGGGGGGGGGGGGGGGGGGGGGGGGGGGGGGGGGGGGGGGGGGGGGGGGGGGGGGGGGGGGGGGGGGGGGGGGGGGGGGGGGGGGGGGGGGGGGGGGGGGGGGGGGGGGGGGGGGGGGGGGGGGGGGGGGGGGGGGGGGGGGGGGGGGGGGGGGGGGGGGGGGGGGGGGGGGGGGGGGGGGGGGGGGGGGGGGGGGGGGGGGGGGGGGGGGGGGGGGGGGGGGGGGGGGGGGGGGGGGGGGGGGGGGGGGGGGGGGGGGGGGGGGGGGGGGGGGGGGGGGGGGGGGGGGGGGGGGGGGGGGGGGGGGGGGGGGGGGGGGGGGGGGGGGGGGGGGGGGGGGGGGGGGGGGGGGGGGGGGGGGGGGGGGGGGGGGGGGGGGGGGGGGGGGGGGGGGGGGGGGGGGGGGGGGGGGGGGGGGGGGGGGGGGGGGGGGGGGGGGGGGGGGGGGGGGGGGGGGGGGGGGGGGGGGGGGGGGGGGGGGGGGGGGGGGGGGGGGGGGGGGGGGGGGGGGGGGGGGGGGGGGGGGGGGGGGGGGGGGGGGGGGGGGGGGGGGGGGGGGGGGGGGGGGGGGGGGGGGGGGGGGGGGGGGGGGGGGGGGGGGGGGGGGGGGGGGGGGGGGGGGGGGGGGGGGGGGGGGGGGGGGGGGGGGGGGGGGGGGGGGGGGGGGGGGGGGGGGGGGGGGGGGGGGGGGGGGGGGGGGGGGGGGGGGGGGGGGGGGGGGGGGGGGGGGGGGGGGGGGGGGGGGGGGGGGGGGGGGGGGGGGGGGGGGGGGGGGGGGGGGGGGGGGGGGGGGGGGGGGGGGGGGGGGGGGGGGGGGGGGGGGGGGGGGGGGGGGGGGGGGGGGGGGGGGGGGGGGGGGGGGGGGGGGGGGGGGGGGGGGGGGGGGGGGGGGGGGGGGGGGGGGGGGGGGGGGGGGGGGGGGGGGGGGGGGGGGGGGGGGGGGGGGGGGGGGGGGGGGGGGGGGGGGGGGGGGGGGGGGGGGGGGGGGGGGGGGGGGGGGGGGGGGGGGGGGGGGGGGGGGGGGGGGGGGGGGGGGGGGGGGGGGGGGGGGGGGGGGGGGGGGGGGGGGGGGGGGGGGGGGGGGGGGGGGGGGGGGGGGGGGGGGGGGGGGGGGGGGGGGGGGGGGGGGGGGGGGGGGGGGGGGGGGGGGGGGGGGGGGGGGGGGGGGGGGGGGGGGGGGGGGGGGGGGGGGGGGGGGGGGGGGGGGGGGGGGGGGGGGGGGGGGGGGGGGGGGGGGGGGGGGGGGGGGGGGGGGGGGGGGGGGGGGGGGGGGGGGGGGGGGGGGGGGGGGGGGGGGGGGGGGGGGGGGGGGGGGGGGGGGGGGGGGGGGGGGGGGGGGGGGGGGGGGGGGGGGGGGGGGGGGGGGGGGGGGGGGGGGGGGGGGGGGGGGGGGGGGGGGGGGGGGGGGGGGGGGGGGGGGGGGGGGGGGGGGGGGGGGGGGGGGGGGGGGGGGGGGGGGGGGGGGGGGGGGGGGGGGGGGGGGGGGGGGGGGGGGGGGGGGGGGGGGGGGGGGGGGGGGGGGGGGGGGGGGGGGGGGGGGGGGGGGGGGGGGGGGGGGGGGGGGGGGGGGGGGGGGGGGGGGGGGGGGGGGGGGGGGGGGGGGGGGGGGGGGGGGGGGGGGGGGGGGGGGGGGGGGGGGGGGGGGGGGGGGGGGGGGGGGGGGGGGGGGGGGGGGGGGGGGGGGGGGGGGGGGGGGGGGGGGGGGGGGGGGGGGGGGGGGGGGGGGGGGGGGGGGGGGGGGGGGGGGGGGGGGGGGGGGGGGGGGGGGGGGGGGGGGGGGGGGGGGGGGGGGGGGGGGGGGGGGGGGGGGGGGGGGGGGGGGGGGGGGGGGGGGGGGGGGGGGGGGGGGGGGGGGGGGGGGGGGGGGGGGGGGGGGGGGGGGGGGGGGGGGGGGGGGGGGGGGGGGGGGGGGGGGGGGGGGGGGGGGGGGGGGGGGGGGGGGGGGGGGGGGGGGGGGGGGGGGGGGGGGGGGGGGGGGGGGGGGGGGGGGGGGGGGGGGGGGGGGGGGGGGGGGGGGGGGGGGGGGGGGGGGGGGGGGGGGGGGGGGGGGGGGGGGGGGGGGGGGGGGGGGGGGGGGGGGGGGGGGGGGGGGGGGGGGGGGGGGGGGGGGGGGGGGGGGGGGGGGGGGGGGGGGGGGGGGGGGGGGGGGGGGGGGGGGGGGGGGGGGGGGGGGGGGGGGGGGGGGGGGGGGGGGGGGGGGGGGGGGGGGGGGGGGGGGGGGGGGGGGGGGGGGGGGGGGGGGGGGGGGGGGGGGGGGGGGGGGGGGGGGGGGGGGGGGGGGGGGGGGGGGGGGGGGGGGGGGGGGGGGGGGGGGGGGGGGGGGGGGGGGGGGGGGGGGGGGGGGGGGGGGGGGGGGGGGGGGGGGGGGGGGGGGGGGGGGGGGGGGGGGGGGGGGGGGGGGGGGGGGGGGGGGGGGGGGGGGGGGGGGGGGGGGGGGGGGGGGGGGGGGGGGGGGGGGGGGGGGGGGGGGGGGGGGGGGGGGGGGGGGGGGGGGGGGGGGGGGGGGGGGGGGGGGGGGGGGGGGGGGGGGGGGGGGGGGGGGGGGGGGGGGGGGGGGGGGGGGGGGGGGGGGGGGGGGGGGGGGGGGGGGGGGGGGGGGGGGGGGGGGGGGGGGGGGGGGGGGGGGGGGGGGGGGGGGGGGGGGGGGGGGGGGGGGGGGGGGGGGGGGGGGGGGGGGGGGGGGGGGGGGGGGGGGGGGGGGGGGGGGGGGGGGGGGGGGGGGGGGGGGGGGGGGGGGGGGGGGGGGGGGGGGGGGGGGGGGGGGGGGGGGGGGGGGGGGGGGGGGGGGGGGGGGGGGGGGGGGGGGGGGGGGGGGGGGGGGGGGGGGGGGGGGGGGGGGGGGGGGGGGGGGGGGGGGGGGGGGGGGGGGGGGGGGGGGGGGGGGGGGGGGGGGGGGGGGGGGGGGGGGGGGGGGGGGGGGGGGGGGGGGGGGGGGGGGGGGGGGGGGGGGGGGGGGGGGGGGGGGGGGGGGGGGGGGGGGGGGGGGGGGGGGGGGGGGGGGGGGGGGGGGGGGGGGGGGGGGGGGGGGGGGGGGGGGGGGGGGGGGGGGGGGGGGGGGGGGGGGGGGGGGGGGGGGGGGGGGGGGGGGGGGGGGGGGGGGGGGGGGGGGGGGGGGGGGGGGGGGGGGGGGGGGGGGGGGGGGGGGGGGGGGGGGGGGGGGGGGGGGGGGGGGGGGGGGGGGGGGGGGGGGGGGGGGGGGGGGGGGGGGGGGGGGGGGGGGGGGGGGGGGGGGGGGGGGGGGGGGGGGGGGGGGGGGGGGGGGGGGGGGGGGGGGGGGGGGGGGGGGGGGGGGGGGGGGGGGGGGGGGGGGGGGGGGGGGGGGGGGGGGGGGGGGGGGGGGGGGGGGGGGGGGGGGGGGGGGGGGGGGGGGGGGGGGGGGGGGGGGGGGGGGGGGGGGGGGGGGGGGGGGGGGGGGGGGGGGGGGGGGGGGGGGGGGGGGGGGGGGGGGGGGGGGGGGGGGGGGGGGGGGGGGGGGGGGGGGGGGGGGGGGGGGGGGGGGGGGGGGGGGGGGGGGGGGGGGGGGGGGGGGGGGGGGGGGGGGGGGGGGGGGGGGGGGGGGGGGGGGGGGGGGGGGGGGGGGGGGGGGGGGGGGGGGGGGGGGGGGGGGGGGGGGGGGGGGGGGGGGGGGGGGGGGGGGGGGGGGGGGGGGGGGGGGGGGGGGGGGGGGGGGGGGGGGGGGGGGGGGGGGGGGGGGGGGGGGGGGGGGGGGGGGGGGGGGGGGGGGGGGGGGGGGGGGGGGGGGGGGGGGGGGGGGGGGGGGGGGGGGGGGGGGGGGGGGGGGGGGGGGGGGGGGGGGGGGGGGGGGGGGGGGGGGGGGGGGGGGGGGGGGGGGGGGGGGGGGGGGGGGGGGGGGGGGGGGGGGGGGGGGGGGGGGGGGGGGGGGGGGGGGGGGGGGGGGGGGGGGGGGGGGGGGGGGGGGGGGGGGGGGGGGGGGGGGGGGGGGGGGGGGGGGGGGGGGGGGGGGGGGGGGGGGGGGGGGGGGGGGGGGGGGGGGGGGGGGGGGGGGGGGGGGGGGGGGGGGGGGGGGGGGGGGGGGGGGGGGGGGGGGGGGGGGGGGGGGGGGGGGGGGGGGGGGGGGGGGGGGGGGGGGGGGGGGGGGGGGGGGGGGGGGGGGGGGGGGGGGGGGGGGGGGGGGGGGGGGGGGGGGGGGGGGGGGGGGGGGGGGGGGGGGGGGGGGGGGGGGGGGGGGGGGGGGGGGGGGGGGGGGGGGGGGGGGGGGGGGGGGGGGGGGGGGGGGGGGGGGGGGGGGGGGGGGGGGGGGGGGGGGGGGGGGGGGGGGGGGGGGGGGGGGGGGGGGGGGGGGGGGGGGGGGG
>JAWMCH010000252.1:0-83649 GCA_033675125.1 Athetis lepigone | reverse complement strand
TACAATAGTTATTTCACAAACAAAATCATACAATTGTTAAATTTTGTATATTTATATGGCTGATAATTTACGTATGAATGTCGCAGTCATCTGGTTGAATCAGCTATTTGATTGTATGACTAGCGCGTTCATTGAATGACGACATTTAATTAAATGGCTAGGCCGAACGTTGATTAAACAAGCATCACTCAACGTCCAACTAGATAGCTGATTGTAACATAGCCCTTTGAACAGGAAGTTAAGTTTTTAAGTTGCGAACTTATCTTCACCCTAAACAAACATTACAATGTCGGCTATATCCCATTTAACGACAATGCTAAATGACGTTCAGTCAAGTCGTTGAACGTTACAATAAACAACTTGAAGAGTTGTCCTTTAGTCGTTCAATTAAATTTTAAATGTCGTCATACAATGAACGCGCTTCCCATACAATCACATCGCTGATTCAACCAGATGACTGCGACATGTACATGAAACATTATGTAAGAGCATTGGATATAGCTGGCTACACTCTCTCTCTCTATGAAGTGGCTCTCCGCTAAATCTTCTTCACAGTCACACTTCCATATTAGTGCTCTGTTCTGTTCAATTATTTTCGCTTTTAAATTGCTCTAAAACTGACAGATTGTTTTTTTCTGTATAATAAAAGTTTCTTTACTGAATTTACAATCGCATGAAAGTTTTTTGTGACTAAAACGTTCCCTACTTAATCGCACTATACAAATTAACTATACTAGTGGACTGAGTATAATGATAGTAATTATGTACCGTGCCAGTAGCTTAGTTTTTTGACATTATAGTAGAGTATGAGGGCTGAAGAAGAAGGGGATAGAGGGCGCCACTGTGCCACGGTTAACATCGGCTGCGTAATTATAAAGTGATATAAAATAAACTAAGAGCTATTTTGGAAAGTGTGAACCTGTAAAGTGTCAATAAACTAAGTGCACAAAACATTTATTGAAGACAGGCCAAACAAAGTGATAAAATATTCACAAAAACGCGAGTGAACTCAAAGACATAACCTCTTAGGTGTTTTGTGTTTCTTACGAACAATGCAATTGTGTCTAAAACAATCAGTGTAGAAAATTCAGTTAATTATTCGAAAGTGCATCATCAGCCATTTATACATAAGGACCAAGTGATAAAATAACAACGAATCGCGAGAGAACTCAAAGACATAACCTCGCACCTATGTGTTTTATGTTTTTACGAACATTTATACAATTTGTGACTAAAACAATCAAGTGCAGAATAGTCAGTAAACCATTCGGAAGTGCATCATCAGCCATTTATTTATATGGAAAAGATTCAAACACTGATTATAACCTCAAATACATGATTTGCAAGTTCATGTGTAGATCGATATCAAACATCAACTTCAACTAAGCGCCATCTATCAATACCCGAGCGAACTACATTAAATTACAGTACACTAATATCTTACGTACGTACAAAGGCGTACCAAGAGAGGGCGTCACATACTCTAAGAAACTAGTACAAGGATTAACCAAAAGAGGGCTCTACTTGTACCAAAACATAACCCTTGAATCGATAATCATGGAGGAAATTATGCTTGCACTTAAAAACATACAAAAAGAACTTGATGAACAAAAATCGGAAATTCGTAAAAGTGCAGACAAAGTAACAGAAATGGTTACACAAAACATCAACAAAATATTGGATGAAAAATTTTTCAAGCTGCAGGATCAACATGATAAACTGAAGGAAAGAGTAGATAACCAGGAGAAAAGAATACACTTTCTGGAAAAACAGGCGAGACAACGAAATATGGTGTGCTTTGGTATTGAAGAGAAAGAATCATCATATGACAGCCTACAAAACAACATCGCCAGCTTTATTAAAGATTACTTCCATACTAACATAGAACTCAGAGATATTCAAGAGGTAAGACGGGTAGGGAAAAAAGTAGACAAACCCCGCCCAATAGTTGTAACTTTTTCAACTCTTGGAATAAAAATAAATATTATGAAGCAAAAGGGGTTATTAAAGGATACGCAATACTATGTGAAAGAAGATTACCCTTTACAAGTTTTGGAAAAACGAAGAGAGCTGCAAGAACAGATGAAAATTGAGAAAAAGAAAGGTAACAAAGTAAGAATAAAATATGACAAACTGATTATCACAAGAAGTAATAACAAAAGGTCACTCCCAACATCACCAGAAAACACTGCAACCGCAGAGTCTCAGTTAAAAAGCAAAACCAATATACAAGCCCAGAAAAAGAACCGAACACAGAAAGCAAACACGTCGGCACAAAGATCTAACAGCATCTCTGAAGGAATCATAAAGCCCAGCATGCTAAACTTTCTAGTTAACAAAAATATCAACAACATTACTACAGAGCAAACAAATGATGCCAACGACAGCAGTATATAGTAACTAGAACCCTCCTCCCATATGAACATGAATATTATAAAGAAGCAACATAAAACAAACAACAGTAAGCATCTTCCAACCCGGCTGGTCACCGTGGAAGATTACGACCACAACCCTCCAAATATAGAGAAACCGAACAAACAAAAACCAGTAACAAGCAACTCTAAAGAAGAAAATGTTTTAAAAATCTGCACGCTCAATGTCAGATCGCTGTCTACAACAGAAAGATACCTACTACTTACCTATGCACTAGAAAACATTAACTACGATATAATAGGACTGTCAGAGGTACGAAGATTGGGCAGTGCCATTGAAGAATACAAGGATAATGTCCTATGCTACATCGGAGAAACCAAGGGATTATATGGAGTTGGTTTTCTAGTGAAAAAAATACATAGAAATAAAATTTACAACTTCATTGGCATCTCAGAAAGAGTAGCGCTTCTACAACTAAAGGCAGCTGATTATCATATCTCTGTTATTCAAGTGTATGCACCCACAGAGGACTCTAAAGAGGAAGAGTTAGAAAGCTTCTACACCGACATTGAAAAAGCGCATTCTCTAGCTGGCGACAGACTAATTGTTCTGGGCGACTTCAACGCGAAAATAGGCCAACCAAAAAAAGAAGAGAACTTAGTCATGGGCAAGTACGGCTATGGCCAACGAAATGAAAGAGGAGAAAGATTACTTATTTATGCACTGGAACATAAATTGTCAATAATGAATACTTTTTTTAAGAAAAAAGAAAGCCGTCGATGGACTTGGACATCTCCTAATCAAATAACTAAAAATGAAATTGATTTCATCCTGACGAACCAACAACACCTAATCTCTGATTGCGAAGTCCTGAACCAGATAAAATTTCCGTCTGATCATAGGTTACTAAGAGCAACGGTACACTTAAGTCAACCTAAGAAAAGCAGAACCAACTTTAAAAGCTCAGGAAGTACGCTGAAAACACATGAAGACATCAAAACATATATAAACAACCTAAAAATAAGCTTGGAAGACACAAACTTACCCACATCTACAGATGTCCAGACATACTACGACTTACTGGAAAACAAAATATTAGAAAGCAAGAGAATGAAACAGATGAACCCAAATAACAAAGGTCATTCAATACTTAGCGATCACACAAAGGAACTTATCTCAAAACGAACAGAACTAATATTCACAAAAAACAAGACTGCAGACATGAAAAAGGAGTTAAGCGAACTATTTAAAGTTACCAACAAATCTATACGGAAAGACTACGACAATCACAGGCAACAAATAATAACAAGAAATCTAACAAAATTCAGAAGTACAAAGAGAGCTACTAAAGAATTACAAATGCACAAAAAATGGATACAAAATCTTGGTGACCCATCGAAAACCAAAACAAGGTCAGAGGTATTAGAACATGCTACAGACTTTTACAAAGAACTGTACAAAAGAAGACAAATTTCTAATTTAACTGAAGAATATATTAATGAAAATGGAACACAAACAGATATGACTGAACCAATAGAAGAGAGAGAGGTATATGAACATATAAAGCAGCTAAAGAATGACAAAAGCCCAGGACCTGACGGCTTGACAAATGAAGCCCTAAAAGTTGGAGCCCCTGCCCTGCTTCACCATCTGACACACCTCTTCAATATGATACTAACTACTCAGACAGTTCCAAAACAATGGTGCACATCAGAAATCATACTCCTCTACAAGAAGGGAAACCCACTAGACATAGGAAACTATAGACCTATCAGCCTACTGGCAAGCATTTATAAACTTTTTACATCTATAATTCTTAAACGAATAACTACAGAGATTGATGCTGCTCAGCCAATTGAACAAGCAGGTTTCCGTTCAGGTTTCAACACTTTAGACCATATTCAAACTCTAGAACAAATAATAGAGAAATACAAAAAATTTAAAAGACCTCTTTACATAGGCTTCATCGATTATAGCAAAGCTTTCGATAGCATAAGCCATGCTTCAATCTGGAATGCTCTGGAAACATTTAAAGTTCACCGAATCTACATAAACGTAATTAAAGAAATATATTCAAATACCATAAGCAAGGTGAAGCTTGAAACCAAAGGCGAGCAGATCAGAATAGAAAGAGGGGTCCGGCAGGGCGATCCAATGTCACCAAAACTTTTTATTGCTGTTCTAGAAAATATATTCCGCAATCTAGATTGGAAGAAGAAAGGCATAAACATTAATGGGTGTAGATTAAACCACCTCAGATTTGCAGATGATATTGTTTTGATGTCAGAATCACCCAAAGACCTAGAGGACATGCTAACCCAGCTAGACCAAGAAAGTACTAAAGTAGGACTAGAAATGAACCTGAACAAAACCAAGATAATGACCAATAACCACAACACACAAATCAGAGTAAAACAAAATACAATAGAAAATGTTAAAAACTACATATATTTGGGCAAGCAAATTTCCTTCTCAATAAACAGTAACGAAGAAGAGATTGAACGGAGAATCAATATAGCCTGGAGAAAATTTTGGTCATCAAAAGAAATACTGAAAGGTAACTACAGCATAAATTTGAAAAAGACAGTCTTAGACACATGCATACTGCCAAGCCTGCTCTATGGATGCCAAACCTGGGTTTTCACTAAGAAGGTAAAACGGATGATTACAAGCTGTCAGAGAGCTATGGAGAGGAGTATACTAAAAATAAAGAAAATTGATAAAATAAGAAGTGACATAATAAGACACAAAACAAATGTAGTGGACGCATTAACACAAGCCCTGACTCTGAAGTGGCGCTGGGCAGGACACCTCTCACGCTACACTGACAAGAGGTGGACACTACAAGTAACAGCATGGAAGGGACCAACAGGCAAAAGAAGAGCTGGTAGACCAAAGAGAAGGTGGGCCGACGACATCACACAAATTGTCGGAAAAGACTGGTGGAACTTAGGAAAAGACAGAAAATCATGGTCAAATTTGGAGGAGGCCTTTACCCGGAAGGGATCCATACTATAGATTAATTTCACAAAATAATAGTAAAATACTAACATTAGGATTAAGAAATACATATGTCACCGGAAAATAACAAGATCCGTAAGTTTATCAATTTACTAGGAAATTTATAAACTTTCGTAGGATTCTAAACGGGAGATAAATTGTAATATTTTACGTCCACGTTTTCGTAAATTGATAAACTTACTGAACTCACTCGTAAAATAATAAGTAAGTAGTAACCAAACGCTACGCGCGATCTGATTGGTTGACCGTCACGTGTCACTTCTCCTTCCTCGCGGCCGCCATTGTTTGCCACGGAACATAAATAAACCAGTTTGCATGTGTGTTTTTATTAGTTTTAAATGTTGAACTGTGTTGCAACTCAAAGAAAACTCAACTCACTACATCCGTGCCAGAGAGGAACCAGGCATTGTTGCTTCCAATTTATAGTTTGCCAAGTCTGATTATACCAGTATCTGGACACAAGCAATGCCACTATGAATATTGACCAATCAGAGAGCAGTCTGTTATTTTACGTATTTCAAAGATGCGTATATTTTTTAAAAGAGTTTCTGTGATTGGTCAAACCGTTTAAAATCTTACGAATTGATAACCGTTAGTTTATAAATTTACCGCATGACGTCGGAAATTGATAAATTTACGAAAATGTAAACGTAAAATATTACAATTTATCTCCCGTTTAGAATCCTACGGAAGTTTATAAACTTCCTAGTAGATTGATAAACTTACGGATCTTGTTATTTTCCGGTGACACATATAAATATACTAACAACATTTGAATTGTAGATAAGTACATGGATTAAAGGGCTTTATTATTATTATTATTATTTATGAGGGCTGAAGGTGTGGCGGCCGAGTGTGCGACCTTGGAGCCGACTAGAAGCGGCAGAACAATCACTGAGCGCTCACACAGGGCTCAGGGCGAGGTTCCTCCGCCAATAAACTAGTCACACTATAATGATCTTTCTATATTTACGACTATCTTATTCATACACGTGAAACTATTTTTTAGAGAATGTGTGAAATTGTACCTCTGATGTTAAAGCACAAAATATTGTCAGAAAGCCGAGGCAAGTTATTAAACAAGAGTGGTCAAAAGCTGTTTATAACTCTTGTTGGTGCGTGAATATAAAATAAAAGTGACACGCTCGAGCGCCCTAGACAAAAAAACGAGCAAGTTTAGGATGACTTTTAATGCATTCATAAACTTAAGCCTCGTGTCTAAACCGTGACAGGTTAGTCCTAGCCTATAGGCGTCCCGGCAGCACTCGGTCAGATTTATGTCGCGTCCCAGCGCACCGGGCAGGCGTGAAGCAAGCGCCCGCTGCGAGCCGAGAGCTTCGCTGCGGGAGACAGGCTCGTCAAGAGAGACAGCTCTTCACGACTGCCCTGTTAGCTCCAACATATTAACATGATTTATTTAAAAAAGTGGTTGACTATACAAAAAAGCGACGTTACAATGTTTAATAAATACATTTCAGCATTTATTCTGTTGACACAATGATCTCTGCTCAAAGGTGACGTTACGCGACGCGATCAGTGACGCGCACG
Organism: Athetis lepigone; assembly: GCA_033675125.1. Lineage (NCBI taxonomy): Eukaryota > Metazoa > Arthropoda > Insecta > Lepidoptera > Noctuidae > Athetis > Athetis lepigone. The sequence goes on along the minus strand of JAWMCH010000252.1, from coordinate 76,707 downwards.
TGTCACGCTCACTGGACACTTTTAACTCCATTACATGTTTTCAGTCGACAAGCACTTAGTTATGTACATCATCATAATACCGAGAGTACACAGAGCTGCGTGTAGAGCCTCTCCGACTTGTTAGGTGTTGTGTATTACACAGCATCTTGTCGTGTCACAACACACACGTGAATCCCGTTCATACCGTTTAAGAGCGCCGACAAGCTCAGAACATACTGTGTCAGCGCCGCACCGCGCTTCACAGTACGTCATACGTTATATTTATAACTAATACATATTTTATATCTGCAACTCTGAACCATTTATTTTTGTAAGATTTGCATATAATTTAATAATTTCTTAGTATCTATATTTCGTACGGAAATGATTTGTGTAATTACATTATGGTCACATATAAGTAAACACTATCAGTACCACTCAGTTCCACACAACCTAGCTGGGGATTTGTGTATACACGTCTCGCATGACGCTGTTCAGATACAGGTCGTCGAATGCCTATTAACCCACTTGTTAGACTTGTTCGGCGCTAAGGAAACACTAGTATCTAGCTGAAACCGGTGAGGTGGAAGCCGACCCCAACGTGATTGGGAACGGTTAGGGTAGGGACATGAGGAAAACATTACGGTAACAAATTTTGTATCCCAAATAGGTAATGAGTGCTAAATATAATTTTAGGATTTATTTTACTAAAAAGTTGACTATATCTGTATGTAGTCTAGGTAAATTATGTGACTGTCTGGTCATTTTATTATTGTAATCTCGGACATTTGTTGTTGTTCGCAATCAGCAGAACTTATGGCCGCGCTCGTCAGTACGAACCGTCTCGCAGACGAGACCGCTCCGATGTAATGCGCGCATTAGCGTCATTACTCAATAAATATATAACACTGCCGCGAGTTGGCAGAGTTACTGCACGCGCTGTCGGCGTGCTGGCCACTGGTTTTCTGTCTTCTAACACAAATAACGCCATTATTGTTACGTTAACTTCTACAATTCTCATTTCAAGGAGGCTGGCTGACTATGTGATATAACGACCCACAAACCGCTGGTCCTAAAAACATGATACTTGGACACTAAGGACACAAGATTGTAGTCAACATCATGGTAGCGATAAAAACTAAGACAAATGCCTCACATACAATGAAATCTTACACACTTGGTTAGCTCAGTGGTTGTAAGACGTTGTTTAACTGCAGAGCCAGAGGCGCACAACAGTGTTACTCACCTCGTGCATTTTTTTAAGACGTCGTTTAATTTTAGCCCCAGAGCATCTGCGCTCCGATAAGTTGATGATGCCCGTAATATATTCATCTCAGCACTCCATTGCTTTCTGTCAACATTTTAAAATCGCCTCTCTGCCGATACATGCAGAATTATTTGCCTCATCTGTAACTAACTAATAATGTAACTTACTGTGTAAGAAAACAATGCAATAAAAAGGTCCTAACAGTTACTAAACATAAAAAACACGTAATATCGAAGACATTACGTGAAGCTGAGGTAAGCAGTGAAACTTTATAATGTTGACGACTGTGACGCAGTTCACACTAGTATAATCGTTAACGTTAACTCTTAGTCTTAAGAATTAATTGCCATAGCTTTGTATCTTACTTTAAGAGAAATTTTAAACCATGAACACTAAAATAAAATGTTCTATTCTACAATAAAACAATCTCAAACTCTTACATTTACTTCAATTGAAATTGAAGCCACAAGTATGGAATTAGGGGAGCCCCGCTAGCGGCGCTCCGGGTTGCCCTCAGCTGATGCAGCGGACACAAGCAGTGGCGAGCGACTCTCGCGTTCGTCACTTGGTTTGCATTGTTTCGCCTTCATGTACCACAAAACATAGAAAAATACAAATGACATCAGTCATTATTTAGTCATTAGAACTCATTAAAAACATGACACTCAATTACTTAAATTACTTTCTTTTTAGGTACAAATTATTTGTGAAGTCGTTATTCGATTCGTATTACACGTGAGTGCAGCGTCACTCGTCAGTCGGCAATCGGCAGTCGGCCGACGATGAGGCGTTCTGGCTACATCGGCATTTATACAACCAATAGATTTTTTAATCAATTTAGTTGTAACACTGCAATCTCGGCCGGACAGCCGGGGTGGCGGGGGCGGTGAGACGGGTCGGAGGGGGGATGGGGAGAGGCTGCACCAAGAGGAACAATGCAACAGACTGCCCTTCACTGACCTCGCTCAGGTTTGTGAACAGTCACAAGGAGCAACGTGAAGTGTTGATGAACACTTGTTGCAGTGAACTGGGAGCTCGGAGCTGTGACAAGGTCAGCAGTGCAGTACTGCTGCTAACTAACAAGGTCGGCAGTGCAGTACTGCTGCTAACTAACAAGGTCGGCAGTGCAGTACTGCTGCTAACTAACAAGGTCAGCAGTGCAGTACTGCTGCTAACTAACAAGGTCAGCAGTGCAGTACTGCTGCTAACTAACAAGGTCAGCAGTGCAGTACTGCTGCCAACTAACAAGGTCAGCAGTGCAGTACTGCTGCTCAGTGTTATTGAGTCACCGTAAGCGCCGCCTGCTGTATCTCGGCATGGAGGCTAGTCACAACTGCTACCCAAGTATACATACTAACCGTTTACTGCGGTTTCGTCCATCGAATGTCACACAAAATTTTGTTCACCTCGTTTTGGGACTGAGTTCCTGAAAATCGCACCCTGGCGCAGCATAAACAGAAACACAGTATGATATTTCAATAGTTTAGGTTCTACGTTGCTCACTACTAAAGAGACTGTCTGATATAATAATATTTTTGTAGTCAGTAGTATTAGTTACAATAGTTTCGTAGTTCGGAGTCACAGCTCATAGACGCGGCTGTCCGATAAAAAAGCGACTAATAAAATGTACGGAGCCTGCCCCTCCCCCGCATCCTGCGCGGTGAGAGGGGTGGGGGGTGCACAGTGTATGAGTGTACTACACGCTTTAAGTATCGGCTCGGAGCTCGTGTGAGTCAATTGTCGATTCAATTTGCGAGTCGCGGCTTATACGTAATCATCTCTGCTGTATTTTTCTGTGTTTGTTTCGTGAATGTCAAATTATAATACGCACACTTGTCATGTATTTATATCTGTGTTTAAATTAAAAGCAATAAGTAATAAAAAACAGACTGGAGTTAAACTTGCTATTGACGACTCTAAAAGAATAAATTAAAAGTAAAAAAAAACACTAAAAAACACGCTTTTATAGGTGCACGTAAAAGTCAAAAATAAATTACGGATGGTTCAAGTTGTTCTTATTTCTGGGCTGAAGTGTAAACTATGTGCTTTTAATTATAATATTTGATTGTAAAAGCGTGGGGCGCTGGAGCAGGAAAGATTTTCTTGTAAACAAATACACGAACAAGTACTCTGCATTTTGCCACTGTTGACTGGTACTTTGAACAGACTGTTTAATGTAGAGCCCTCCTACTAGTCGCGCTGCAACTCTAGTTAGAGCGCGCATTTCTGTAACCTGCTTCCCGAAACATCGCATCGCTTGATTTCTCAGCAAGGTATACAAAAAATCTTTCCGGTTCCAGCGCCCCACGCTTTTACAACCAAATATTATAATTGAAAGCACATAGTTTACACTTCAGCCCAGAAATAGAGACAACTTGAACAATCCGTAATTTATTTTCGACTTTTACGTGCACCTATAAAAGCGTGTTTTTTAAACTACTAATTTATTTCATACTTTTTAGTCTTTGCTAATGGCATATTTTAAACATTTATTTTAATAGGCGAAAGAGCCCGCATCCTCTCCATCTCCGCCAGTGCGTCTGTATTGCATGGTGTCTTACCTGTCAGCTTAGAACAATCTAGCTCTTCAATCTGGAGACCACTAAGAGACCTTTTGAACAAGTCGAAACACGGCTATGATCCGATCATCCACCATGAAGTTCCAGTTCATAATTATCTTATTATTGTATCTTCTTCAGAATCACATATAACTGCCAATTTTCATAACGCTACGATCTTTAGAAGATGGTTAAATTAGTTTCGTTAGATTTGATTACATAGTTACATACATACAGGTCGACCTAATAAAAGCGTGTTAAAAACAGTTTAATATTCGTGCTAGTAATACAGCACTTTTACACTTTACAGTATAAGAACTTAATTTATAAAAAAAGTAAAAAATAACGAGCTTTTTGCAAAAAAAAAAAATTTGTTAGTCTCAATGTCTGAATAAAGAATAATTAACAAATTAACGCGAACTAGGTATACAGAAGTCAGGAGCTACTACTTAGCTTCTTCAGGCATGCGGCTTAGAAGTCAACTAACTAAAAAACTATCGCATTGAACATAATATATCATTTCATATTCATAATTTATATTCTTTATTTGCGTTCCATAATATTTACAGTTGTCTAACAGAGGGCTTAGAGCTAAGGTACAGTTATGGACCCTGTAGAGCACAGCAAAATTATTAAATTAAATTATTAAATTTATAGTTCTATAATTTTTAACACATTTATAAATGAACAGCTCATTTAATTAGGCACGTCACACACGGACGCACACTCTGACGTGTTGAGCCGCGGTACCCGTTCGCGCGCTCGGGGGTGTCACAATTTATATTGTGTCAAACATTGATTCAGTGTCATACTAACGCTGTCGGTTACCCAGGAGTCACTCGTAGCACTCTGTAGCACACGAATATGATACTGGCTGTGCCGTGGCGATTCGTAGCACTTTGTAGCACATGCCACAATTTTCGTAGCAATACTGGCTGTCCCGTAGCGACTCGTAGAGCTCCGCAGCACACACTTTTTGTCGTAGACGTACTGGTCCCCCGTAGCGACTCACCATTGCTACCCGTCACTTTTCAAGTTACTCAGTACCTAGCATAGTGCTTCTCTTTCTGTGTATATCTATTCGAAATTATGTTTCATTTCTGTCGATGCTGTGGATACTTCTTGACACTGAACGTTTATTTACTTAAACACGTACTATGTTTAAATCGCTCTCGTAGCAAAAACTATTAACTAACAATCACCCGTATTTTCCAGCCGACTCAAATATGCTGGCTTTTTGTAGCAAAAAATCTCTTCTGAAAACTTTTCTTCGCAGTGAATTAAATATTTGACATCGGCCGAAGTTTTTATTTGTGAACTCCGCGAGCCCTCTGCTCCGAGCCGACTCACTGGCTTTCAAAAATTCCCTCTCAGACGGACAACATTATGTTTCGATAAAAGATAATCTGCGGGGGGCGGGGACCGGGGCCGCATAAATACATCGTTTATTTTTCATACGCAAAAAGCTACAGACGTATTTTTTATCCGCTTAGAGGAAAAATCCGTAAACACGGTAACGTAAGCCGGTGGCAGAACATAAAAGAGCCCAAAGCATATCGACTCCCGCCTTAATCTGCCATAAACAATCGCTACGAACAAAACCTCGCAATAGTAAATTTCACGAAAAGTCATCCGACGGAATAATGGCCGAATTCTCCGATCGAGTCACTTGTTCTCTAGGAAAACTGACCTTAATACTGGTGTCACAGAAGTTAGTTTAGAACGCGAGTGGTCGCGGGCGGGTTGGATGTCCGCACCAGTGTGTCAAGCCGTATGGACGCATATGTGTTCGCACATAAGGGCGACATCCGCGTGCGCGCCGCCAGTAAGATGTGACTCGACGTTTAATCTGGCTCTGTTATTTTTCCGGTAATACATCAAAGTAGCGACTTTCTACGGCAAATTGTATCAAAGTCGCTGATGTATGGTGGTGCCAACAGTCGCGCGCGCGAGCAGTGCCGCGCCATCAGTGCCGCAACACTCGCTCACACGAGGCGCACTTGTTTAATACATAATTAACACACAAATTAATTGTTTATCAACTGTAATCGTTATTAACAATGTATCCAAGTGAGTCTGAGAACAAACGCTCTGATGACCGATGTAGGTCAAGAGCTGCGAAACTCAAAAAGAAAAAAAGAACCCGTTTAATACGACTGCGTTGTCCGTCTGTGTATTTTTCTCTAGAGGTGATTCTTTCCAGGAACATCATCAGTCACTTACATACAAGTATATATATACACTATATATATATATATACTTATACACTTATATCTGCAACACAAGAAGCCTCGCAGCACCGAACCGGATCCTTCAAACCGCAAAGTTGATTAGGTAAGTGAGATGTGCGCATCGCTTATTGTTAAGTCGTGACCTGCGTCTGTTCGGAGTTGCGTGCCTGTGTGACGCGCACTGTGGCGCGGCCGGCGGCTCCTCGCGTGCGCCAGATTTATTCCTACTCAGCGATATTAAGAGGAAATATCTCACTTTACTCAAACCGCGCCCACCGCGCCCACCGCATTGAGCCTGCCGAGCCATCCGCCCGCACTTACTGCGAGTATTGTATACTTGGGCTCAAATAATGTTCGAGCTAATCAATATTAGTGGATGTGTCGATGACTCGCCACACTCTGCGACACGTCGACTCCGCTGAGTGCGCCACTACAGCGACTTGTGTCGACTCACTCGATAACATAACTTTACTGCCGCTCATACAACGACTTTGAATAAAGATCTTGTTTATATCATATTTGTATTTTTTTTACTCTCCGCAGATTTGAAATCCAGTAATAAAAATTGCCTTCTCTCCGCATCCTTAGTATATCATATTATAATAGACAGCTTTAGTCCGTGATTCATTTTTGCCTAAAAAAGGCTGCAACGAACACTTTAACTTGACTTTAAGGCTAATCAACTCAATGCAGTGGAGCAACACGGGAACTCTCTCTTTTCAACAAAATGTTTCCTGTATTAAAGCGAGGAATCCGGTGACACAAGCCACATGACCCGCGCCACACCGACGCCACGCTCCGCCGCCACTCGCCACAAACAGCCACGGAAGAACGACACGAGAGAGACTTTAGCGCTACTCGTCAGCGCCAACTGGATTGTGCCGCGCGGCGCTCACATAACGTACTTGCACAAACTCGTTCATTACGAACTCGTCGCAGTGCCTGCGCACTCGTCAGCCGCTCGTCTGCGAACACAACACACACTCATTTGCTTACATTAAACTAGTCGTAACGCTGCCTCGTGCCCGCGTTCACGACGCTCTGTGCTGATTTTGGAAAAACTAGATTGTAACGAGTTTAGTCGGCGTTTGTTTACAATTGTCGTGGTGCGCGCGTCGTGATCGTATCGTGTCGTGACGTCGTGACCAAGAGCGACTACTTTTACCTCATACCTTTTATATCACTTCACGATCTGAGAACTCATGAGTACGTGTGAAACAGCAGCGCGATGTCTCAATGAGCGTCAGCTCTCGGACTAGCGCCGGCGTGACGTCGTTGAACCGGTGTGGCTGCAGCATCAGCTAGTAAACTCACGCGCTTCTTGTATAAGCTGTGGGTATCACTGTGGTGATCGGACATCCTCCTGAGCCTAAAGCTTAGTCAGTAGTCAGCACCGCGAGCAGCGCCGCTCACATGTTGCTACATGTCACTTACCTACATCGCGCGGACATTGTTCTCCGTCTCCGTTCTCCGTCTGGTCCGAGGTTTTCAACGAAGGATGAGGCACTATCCTCTCTGCTCCTCATAAAAAAATAAATAGTAGTGACTGCACGTAAACAAAGTCCCTGTGCCCAGCGGCCGCTGCGCTCGTCTCATTTGCATTACTTTTACATCTCGAACTCTAACTCGTTGAGTTACCTCACTATGCCATACTTACTTGTTTATTCGGCTACATGATTTAAACACTATAAAAATAATATTACAAAAAAAGAAAATCGCTTTTATAGAAATCCAATAAAAAGATATTAAATAAAACTGAAGAGAGATAAAGAGTTTCGAAATTGCAGTTGCAGATCTTATTACAATCTTTTATGTTTATAGGTACAAGGTGTACAAAATGCATGGTGTCAGGCACGGCCGCGACCTGTGACGTCACAGTCGTGCGCCCGGTGGAAACAACAGAGCGTCGTCCCCGGGAGCCAGCCGAGCGCGGACGTAAGGGCCCTTTAATGTGCTTAATGTGTAGAAAAACTCACGTGCGCCAGACAAATGACCGACAGGAAAAAATATATTACGAGTTACCTCCACTTATCGAAGTAGCGCCACCGAAATACCGAATAGAGCCGTGTGTGCCGCGTCCATCGCCCGCTGCGGCCCGTCTGAGCACGGCGCGCTCACAACCGGACACGAGTGGATAGACCAATCGTCATAATAAATGCAACGAGCAGGGGGATTTCAATATACTTGCTTATAAAGACATAAAATAGATTTTAGTGTAATACTTAGATCTTATTAAAGTAATCGAGTGTGTACACAGAGAATCGTAAGCACGTAAGTAATTAAGAACATAGTACGGCACGCGGGCACGCTCTGCTATATAGGTATCTATTAGTAATGTCACGAGCGTATTCTGAAGTACGTAGCATATTGTCGTGAGCGTGTTCGTGATACCGCACAACACGCAGCACGTACGCGAGTGTGTGTGCGTGTGTGCGTCGGCAGCGGGCGGAGCAGGGAGGCGCGACGATATTACTTAAATTCACTTTGGGACTCGATAACAAACGATGTACTTAGAGTAAATGGTCGAAATTAATGCGAGCCATCTCAGAGAGTAATGCGCCGTGAAATTAATAGCAATGCCATCTGTGTAGTGGAGCCTGAGGGCCTAGCACAAGTCGCGCCACCACGCGGCGCGGTAGGGCACTGCATCGGCATACTTCTCCACTGCGACATACACCATGATAATAAGACCAATCAGGAACACGCAGAGTTTTGTGATTCCGCGACAGTGTCGTCACAGTATAACATTAATCTAATAGAGCAGTCTACCGAAGCGACTTTGATTGAAAAAGCTTTGATAGACTTTAATTTAAAAGTTAACCCGGGGCTACCAAGTGTTCAGTTGTACCAAAACATAGCGCAACCGACTGCTTCGTGGTCCATCAAATTAAAATTGGCTCCAGAATAATTCTCACCTCACCCCTCGCGTGACACCGAGCACCTCCCCCCCCCCTCTTTCCCCCAGCACTCCCAACACCTCCTGGTCCATCAAACAAACAAAGCCTCCAAGAAAACGTCCCCCCAATTGCGCCAGATTGTATCCTCGTGAGACAGTAGCGGCACCGGCCAGGCTTCACCTATTTGTAACAATAATAACAGAGAGCTTCGACCAACACATGACGAGATCAGCGGCTTCAATCAGATTAGAAGGAAGTACTTCTGGATAAACCAACATTATGGCTTAGACCCTTATTCCGGAAACAATTGATTTATGAGTATACCTGCTTCACGAGGAGACCTTAAATAAATTGTCCACCACGTAATTCAAATCTGTCGTTGCGCTCAAAATACTACTCCAGAAACCTTCGTTCCGCTCAGGATTCAAGGAAACACTTGGGAAACAATAAACTATTAAGTAAAACGGTTTACTTTGATTTTTCACCGGCCAGGAACACGTCAGAGAATAATAAAACCCTATCAAGAGGGTCGCTAGTAACCGTTGAAGGGTTCTTACCTCTAACTTAATATCAGCAAATAAATATTAGCAGACCAAATTAGCACAATGTCATGAAAAGGTCAGGTGTATACAAAGTTTAAGATCTTATATATAAAATTCTCCTGTCACAATGTTAGTTACCTTACTCCGAAACGGCTTTACCGATTTTTACCAAATTTTATATTATAGCATATTCAGTAGGTCTGAGAATCGGCTACTATCTAATTTTCATACCCCTAAGTGATAAGGGTTGTTCACCCACAACATTTTTAACGCGAGTAAAACGCGGGTTGATTTTTTATAAAAATTAGAAAAAAATATACAAGTAGGTAAGCCCATTAGGACGTTTTCTTACACGACTGAAAAGGCGTGGTTATTTAAATTTGAACACAGACATATAAAATACTTACACATCAAATACTGACTAGCGGCTGATTGTACCATTTAATAACGATTGACAATCATAGCCAACATGTGGAAGTATCTTTGAAGTAAAACGTGAATAAATAAATATTTGAAAGTAGTGATGGAGCGCCGCCGCGAGCGTGCCGCGCGCCGCCGAGTGCTTCATCAATATTTGCCGACACACGCCGCGCCGCACTGCACGACTCAAGCGCGTTTTTCATTTACCAACTACGAGTTTGTTTCGCTCATCCTCACGGTGCCGGTGCTACCACAGGACACTAAACTCGCGAGTTCCCAACGCGCGGAACAGCCAGTACGTCAATCGTGCGCCGAGACTAGTGCTCTGTGACGATCGGTAAGGGCAGTACGTACGAGTAGTTCGATGTTCTCATCAATCAGCAATACGAGAGTAGCTCCACTTACAGAAGCGCAGCTCACGCGTGAGCGACGACGCACACGCGGCTTGTTCGTCAACGTCTCGCGAATATTGGCCGCGCATTTCTTACATTATTTGCAAGAAACGTGATATTTTCCTGCTGTAGAATGTCCTCGGCTACTGAAAGATGTAGCTGGTGATACAGTTTATCTTGTCCGTCACTAATACACTAAGCCATTTTACAGTCGTTACAGATCTGACGGCGTTTAAAGTCTGACCGGTGAACCAGTCTAATCAATTGTGTCACCCAGTTACTGGGTTTTAGAGATTGGTGCCGCGGCCGACACTGTCGCCGGGCGAGCCCGTGAGTCGAGCAAACATCACATTCATTGTGACATGTCGATAAAGTTTTCTCTTGCTGTTTAGTGTGGCATTAAATGTTATGAAATCCATTTCAAGCAGTTCATTATAATAATAATAATAAATAAATATCCGTGGACAACTCACACACGGTCATCTGATCCCAAACTAAGCAGAGCTTGTACTGTGGTAACCAGACAACTGATAAACATACTTATATAATTTATAAATACATACATACATATCATAGATAAATTACACCCAGACAAAGAACAAACAATCATTGCTTATCACAAAAAGTTTGTCCTGGGTGGAAATCGAACCCACGACCTCCGGCTCAGCAGTCAGGCTCACTAACCACTAGACCAACAGGCCCGTCAAAATTATAAATTACCGTTAGGTATAAACAAAATCACGTTTTACGGCGACGACTACTCGGCCGGTGTAGTAGTTGTGCTCATTAGATCGCTGCGTTCTGCGTACGTGTTAATGATGTCCACTAACACCGCGCCCCGCGCACCGCGCCCCCGCCCCGCGGTCCGCGTTGCTAATTGGTTTCCACGAGCGATAGATACGTTATCTCTATGGCTCAGCATATTTGTGGTCAGCACATTACCACCCAATTATATATAAAACTGTCCCTGATAACTTCATTTTAATTCGACACTCATACACAATGCGATCACTGGTAAGTTAACTTTATAAATCAAAATTAAAGAATGCCTAAATACTGTTAAATTTAATTTTGCAATAATTTGTAAATACTATACTGTCTTTATGTATTAAAAATAAATAATTGAAACCTATATTGGTGCTGCAGTAGAATGAAGCTGTATGTAGCTATTGTAAACTGATATTTGAGAACAGTGTATAACGTTCGTATTGTTTGTTCTGTGACAGGTGATGTTGGTGCTGGTGCTGCTGGTGAGCCTCGCGAGCGCGTGGCCGCGGGGGAGAGGTGACCGCGAGCAGGGCGCGGGGGGGGACTGGACGCGGCAAGGAGCCGAGGATGGGGACGGACATGCTTTTGATGATATTGGAGACCATGAGCACGATGGACACGGACGAGAAGATGGTGATGATGGAGAACATTCAGGCCGAGACGGTGATAGACGGAGAGATGATGACGATGATGAGGATCATTCAGGCCATGACGATGATGGACGGAGAGATGATGACGATGATAAGGATCATTCAGGCCGTGACGATGATGGACGGAGAGATGATGACGATGATGGGGATCATTCAGGCCGTGACGGTTATGGACAGAGAGATGGTGATGATAATGAGGATCATTCAGGTCATGACGATGATGGCCGGAGAGATGGTGACGATGATAGGGACCATTCAGGCCGAGACGATGATTCTGGTCATGATGAAGATGATGATGAGCCCTAATCAGGAGCTGGCGATAATAAATATCAAGTAGGCAGAAGCGATGAAGTAAAGGGCTAAATTAAAATAATAGCGGACAGTTCAAATTGATACAAAATTATTTAGCATTAGATATTTACTACAATAGAAGTGGAAAATTACGTTTTTCATGAATCACAGCTAAAAATGCCAATATTAGATAATGCTCTTTTTTATACATAATATATCCTTCAATAAGAAAAAATAAGAAAAATGCAATCTCAAATTATTAAACGACTAAGTTTTGGTAAAATTGTCTCTCGTGTATATTTTTTTTTTCCGCCAAGAAGTTATCCAAATTCTGGAAAATGTAGTAGTGTGTAGGCGCAAGGTCTGGTGAGTAGGGCGGATGACGGAGAGCTTCCAACCCCAGTTCTTGCAACTTGGAGACCATCTGCTGTGCAGTATGAGGTCGCGCGTTATCGTGCAGGAGCGATTCCCCAATACTAGTTGGAGATGTGCCAGTTTATCCATGATTGCGTTCAGTTCTTCACGTGTTCTTGGGGCACCCATTTGTCAAGCTTTTTTACCTTGCCAATTTGACGCAAAGGACCAATATTGTTTTGACGCTAACGTCGAAAGCTGCTGCTAATGTAGCCGTAGATTGTGTATGATCAGCTTCCACAATCGCCTTTAATTTGTCATTGTCGACCAAAGTCTTCGGACGATCGCGAGATTCATTTTTCAGGTAGAAATTCCTAGAATAACAGGTGGTGCGTTGGTTTGTAGTGTTAGCTCCGTAAACGTCGTTGATGTTGCGTACCGCTTGAGCCGCGTTGTCCGGCGTGAAAATCTAACACTAAAAAAAAACAAATGACTACTTTTGGAAAATGGATTCCATGTTTTTAAAATAAAATTAATTTGAAATTAGAATTTTTAGCCAAACAAAAATTAATTTTGATTTGAAATGGCTAACGCAAAACGACAATTTCATAGGTAAAGACCTATGTCTACGCCAACGCGCGACCAATGACCGTCCGGCAATATCACGACATACCACAGCAGCCAATCACGAAGAAGAGGACCGCGCGCCCCGGGCCAGTATGTCGATGCCACAGACAATTCCAATACCAACGTCTGTCGATTATTAGCCACCTACCTAATATTAAATACTTTCTTTGCCAATGTAAATTTAAACATTAAAAATAACGTAAATTCAAGCCTAGTTTTTTCCTTTGTTCCATCGCGAACAAAAAGTGGCGACCGTGACAGGACTTGCAATCACTAATATAGTCCGCCTAGTTTCTGTACTCAGGAGGAGCCAACGAAATACCGAACAAAGGATTACAAGGAAACCGTGGTCCAGCTGAGCCAGAGGTTTGAAGCGACGTATACCCCGGAGCGGCCTACATCCCGGAGCGAACTACTGACTTGCAGCCAAATGCGCCCAGGACCCGTGCCAAGGGACTATTGATACCAGCTTCACGACCTACCAATTCAACAGTGAGCCCGTTCCTATCATTTTTTCCTAGTGCTTTCCTCCTTTATCTGAGTTGATACTTTGTTCATAAGACTCGAATGTTTGGTGATAAATTCTAAAACTTAAAACTATTTAAAGTTCAATACTTCGCCTACCTGCCCTTATTCTCAGACTTGCTTACGCTAAATACGTTTTGCCTAGTTGATTTACATTCTTATTTTTGCAACCTTTCTGCAGTCTTCAAATATAAATTATAATTTTGCCTAGCTTACCCACAAAGCAAATAATAAAATTAATTCATTTCATGCTATGTAATTTGCAAACTTCTATGATAACTGCATACATAACTATCTATAGCAAGTGCACCACCCATCATCACGCACGCTTATTAGTTGTTTAGTCGTATAACGGTACATTCCAGGCGATCGCGATCGCGGTGCGCTGAGTACATCGGCCGGCCGCTGCCGTGTGACGTCACCTATTGTCTACGCGCCACAGTGACTACTCGCTGATTAACTGTGTACCTGCGCGTCATCACTATCTCCGCTGACGTAACCGGCCTCTGCTGCACACCGGACGGCGAAACGAGGAGCGTATCGTACCGATTTATTTATTATTTCTTATTATTAATCGATCGCAATGACTTCGGAAGCAACGTTTAAAGAATTAATTATTAAACGTGGTGCCATTAAAGGCCGCGTAACTAAGTTTAAAACTTACTTAGATTCACTAGTTATTTTAGAATCAATTTCTTCAGTAGAAGTCAGTAAGCTTGCAATGAAGTTATCGCGATTGGAGGCGTTATTTATTGAATTCGGCGAGCTGCAGAGCCTAATAGAGGTTCAAGATGAAGCTAATTTGACTAATGAATTAACGACTCGCGATTTAATTGAACAAGAATTTGATAATTGCATTGTTATCTCCAAGGCTTTTATCCAGAAACATAGCGAATCCGAGAAGTATGAAGAATGTAACAATTCTCATAGTTCTCGTGTCAGTGAGTGTCATCATCATGATCATGATAGTTGTAATAATCTAGGATTTAAACTACCGGTTATAAGTGTACCTAAGTTTGATGGCACTTATTACAAATGGTTGGAATTCAAAGAAATATATTGTTCCTTAATTCACGATAACTCTAAAATTAAAAACATACACAAATTTCATTATCTTTCCTCCTATTTGGAGGGCGAAGCTGCGCAAGTGTTAAGTAACTTAGAAATCTCAAATAAAAATTATTGTGAAGCTTGGTCTATTCTCTGCAACCGTTACGATAATAAAAGACAGTTAATCTGTAACCATTTAAATTCTCTATTTCGAATCGAGACCGCGCGAGAACCTGATAAGTCTCTCAGATTTATGATTGATCACGTAAACAAAAACCTACGAGCCCTAAGCACCCTTGGTCTTCCTACTGATAAATGGGATGTTTTAATAATTCACATTCTATCAGATAAGTTAGACAAGGGTACTATGTTCAAATGGGAAGAATATAGAAACACCCTACCCAATGAGATACCTACTTTAGAGGATTTTTTCTCATATTTAAAAAATCGTGCTGACGTTTTAGAAACGGTTAATCGCAATACGTCTGAGAGGTTCAATAAGAACAATAAATTCTCAAATAACAATTCTAATAACAAACAAACAAAATCATTTGTCACTGTAACTTCTAAGGAGACTACTCCTTCTTCAAAGGATAGAATTGAATGTTATGTGTGCAAGGGTAATCATCGCCTATATGAATGCACAACATTTAAGGAAAAAACTCCTGAAGACAGGAACTCTGTAGTTGTGTCTATGAATTTGTGTGCAAATTGTTTAAGAACCGGTCACAATGTTCAACATTGCAAATTACCAGGCTCATGTAGGCTATGTAAAAAGAAACACAACTCTTTACTGCATTTGCCTGATAATCAAGCATCGAGTTCTCCTAGCACTACGTCTATATCCATGTCTGCCTTAACTACGTCAGAAATACTACTATGTACCGCCAAGGTGCGCCTAGTTAATCCCCAAACCAATGCAAATATTATTGTGAGAGCCCTACTCGACAGCGGGAGTCAATCGTCCTTTATCACTGAGGGTGTAAAGCAAAGACTGAAGTTGACTCCTCAGCCATCAAATATTGGCATTGTCGCTATAGGTAATAACCCGGTTAACTTAAGTACAGAACGATGTGCTGTTCAATTACAATCTATTACTAGTTCTTTCCAAGTTTCTATGTTTTGCCTAGTATTAAAAATTATATCAGATAATGTACCTAAAATTCCTTTTGACGTTAGTCATCTAAACATAAATAAGCTCACACTAGCTGACCCTAGCTTCAACGAGCCATCTTCAATTGATATGCTTATTGGTGCCGACTTGTTTTGGGACTTGATAGGTAATAAACAACACTCAATCGGCCTAAGTAACACTAACCTACGTAGCTCAAAACTGGGATGGCTCATCGCTGGTCCTATGCCTATTTCTACTCGATCTTCAAGTAACAAATCAATTATTTGTAATTTTTTACTTAAAGAGGAAGAATCAACTTTAAGTATAGATCAACAATTGTCAAAGTTTTGGGATTTAGAAAGTGTTCCTCAAGTTCATCAGCCGTATTCAGAAGAAGACACCTATTGTGAAAAACACTTTATGTCTACAACACGTCGAGATAGTGATGGTCGTTTCGTTGTAGGTCTTCCCCTAAAAGATGAATTAGACTGTCTAGGAGAATCGTATCACATAGCAAAAAAACGATTTCTTAGTTTAGAGTCACGCTTTAGAAGAAATCCAGAACTCAAAGTTCTTTACTCTCAATTCATTAACGAGTATGCTGAATGTGGTCACCTTTCTGAATCGTCTAACCCAAAGCCCCCTAATTCATATTTCCTACCCCATCATCCCGTTTTTAGGGACAAAAGTGAATCCACGAAACTCAGAGTAGTTTTTAACGCCTCTGAGCCAACTACCTCTGGTCTATCGGTCAATAACCTCCAAATGGTAGGCCCTACTATCCAAGATTCGTTAGTAAATATTCTACTACGTTTTCGTCAATATAAGTACGTTTTATCCGGGGACATTGAAAAAATGTACCGACAAGTAAAGCTAAGAGAATCTGATCGTGACTTGCAATTAATTTTGTGGCGTGACTGTGAAAACCAGCCTTTACGCACATTACGACTAAATACCGTCACCTATGGCTTCGCCAGTGCAAGTTTCCTTGCTACCCGCTGCATTTGGCAAGTTGGTGAAGAGTGTGACGACCCTAAAGTCAAAACTATAATTCAAAGAGATTTTTATTGTGATGATTTGCTTACAGGGGCTGACACAAGTGACGAATTGCGTCACATTCAGACCTCAGTCTCCTCTGAACTAGCCAAAGGATGTTTTCCCCTCAGAAAATACAGATCGAATTTACCTAATTTATTAAATACAAATTCTATTAGCTTCGAACAATCCAATTTAATAATAAGTAATGCTACAAGCACTTTGGGTGTAGGCTGGTCTCCGGAAACTGACGAAATACATTTTCCTATAAATTACCCTGAAAATCCTGAAAACAAGTGTACAAAAAGGACAATTTTGTCCACTACGTTCAAAATCTTTGACCCACTCGGGCTTATTTCTTTATGTACAATAAAGGCCAAAATATTACTACAACGGCTGTGGGTACATAAAGTGGACTGGGATGAACCAGTGCCACAAGATATTCAAAAACTTTGGTACAAATTTTGTGAACAAATTAGCGCTCTATCATCTCTAAGAATTCCCAGACATGCTCTAATAGATAATCATGTTTTTGTAGAACTTCATTGTTTTTGTGATGCCTCTCAGCAGGCCTACGGAAGTTGCATCTATCTGCGATCTGCAGATAGGGATGGCAGCATACAAGTACGTCTACTGTGCGCCAAGGCACGCGTAGCTCCCATAAAGGCTTGCACTATTCCTAGATTGGAGCTATGCGGTGCGTTACTAGGTGCAGAATTGAGTTCCGCTGTCAGTAAGGCTCTAAGTTGTACAATTAAGCGTAAGGTTTATTGGACGGATTCAAACGTGGTGCTGGGTTGGCTTAGATCTCCTAACAAAACAAAAACCTTTGTCGCTAATAGAGTTGCTGCTATAATTGAACTCACCTCGAATAAAGATTGGCGTTACGTACCCACCGCCGAAAATCCAGCCGACCTCGCGTCCCGCGGCGTGGACCCGCAAGACGTCAGTAGGTCTGATCTATGGTGGTTAGGGCCCTCTTTCCTTAGACGTCCTGAATCCACCTGGCCTGTGCTAAATATAAATTCAAATGTTATCTTACCTGAAATAAAGGCGATGCCTGCAGTGTTGGTGGATGCTCCATCCCCGATACCCGATTTTCACCAATTTTCTAAATTTTCTATGTTACTAAGAGTATATGCCACTATTTTAAGGTTTATCAATAATTGTAAAAACCCTATGAATAAAACAACAGGCATATTGCAAGTCAGTGAACTCGATAGGGCTCTTCTAGTTCTCTTAAAAATAGCTCAAAATCAGTCCTTTCCTAAAGAAATAAATTTA
Source organism: Athetis lepigone (assembly GCA_033675125.1). Taxonomy (NCBI): domain Eukaryota; kingdom Metazoa; phylum Arthropoda; class Insecta; order Lepidoptera; family Noctuidae; genus Athetis; species Athetis lepigone. The sequence continues at coordinate 58,723 of JAWMCH010000252.1, read as the reverse complement.
TTAAAATCAAAAAAACCCTTTAATACTAAAAGTAGCATCTGTTCTTTAAATCCTTTTCTTGATGAGAAAGGGCTCCTTCGCGTCGGAGGTCGTATTGACAATTCATCCTATTCTTATGAAAAAAGACACCCTGTTATTTTAAAATCAGATCATAATTTGACTAAGTTAATTGTTCAAAGTGAACATTTACGCCTCCTTCACGCAGGGCCTCAGCACCTTTTAGCCTCCATTCGGGAGCGATATTGGCTTATAGGAGGGAGAAAATTAGTGCGTACTGTTGCTCGTAATTGCTTTATATGTCGCAGATTTAAAGGAGAAACAATGTCTAACATTATGGGCAATTTGCCGAACGAACGAGTGGAGCCTGACTTTCCTTTTAGTACTGTTGGAACAGACTTTGCCGGTCCATTTTTAATTACTGATCGCAAAGGCCGAGGGTGCAAGATAACAAAATGTTATCTTTGCATATTCGTTTGCTTGCGATACAAATGTTTGCATCTTGAAGTCGTAAGCGACTTAACTAAGGATGCATTTATACAAACCCTAACTAGATTTATCGCCCGTAGAGGAATGCCTCATACTATTTATTGCGACAATGGTCGTAATTTTGTAGCTGCAGCTAAGGAAATAGGTAACTTTTTAAAATTAAATACTGAGCCTATTAGAGATTTTGCTGCTCGCCGGGGCATTGAATTTCGCTTCTCCCCCGCGTACGCTCCTCATTTCAATGGTCTAGCGGAGGCCGGCGTAAAATCAGCAAAGTTTCACCTACAGCGTATTTTAGGCCAGTCTCACCTTACATTCGAGGAATTGTCCTCTGTGTTTGCTCAGATAGAGGCAATCCTAAATAGCCGACCCCTTTGTCCTCTCAGCCCTTCACCCAATGATTTCGAACCTCTCACCCGGCTCACTACTTGATTGGCAGGTCGTTGACTTCGCTGCCCACACCAAGCCTCGTGGACTCCAACGTGCATCGTCTCGACCGGTACCAGCGCCTTGAACAAGCAAGGCAGCACTTCTGGAAACGGTGGGCCTCCGAGTACGTCTCTGAGCTTCAACAAAGGACGAAGTGGCGCGTACAAAGTAAAAATCTTCAGCTTGATGATTTGGTGTTGATCAAGGAGGACCAGACACCGCCTCTATGCTGGCGTCTAGGCCGAGTCAGCAAATTATATCCTGGCTCCGATGGAATACCCAGAGTTGCCGATGTAAATACAGCCAAAGGTACGATACGGCGAGCCCTAAACCGCCTCTGCTTACTACCTACTACCGATGACTACTTGAGTTGAAAGCTGTGCTAGAGCTTTCAACGGCCGGGAGGATGTCTACGCCAACGCGCGACCAATGACCGTCCGGCAATATCACGACATACCACAGCAGCCAATCACGAAGAAGAGGACCGCGCGCCCCGGGCCAGTATGTCGATGCCACAGACAATTCCAATACCAACGTCTGTCGATTATTAGCCACCTACCTAATATTAAATACTTTCTTTGCCAATGTAAATTTAAACATTAAAAATAACGTAAATTCAAGCCTAGTTTTTTCCTTTGTTCCATCGCGAACAACCTATATGATCCGGGGTTGCGGTATGGTTATGTAGTTACCGTGACCCCGGAACCTAAAGGGCAATCGAAGGAACATGAGTGGGTTTTAGTCAGTAAAAGTCTGAGACGCCCTCCCGCCCCGCACAGGAGACGGGAGAAGCCATTTGATGATCTATTGTAATGGAGTTAAAGGACTAGTCTTATGAATAGATGCATTTTGTTTCATGATTTTACTTTGTTTTCATACTGTTCTTGTCTCGACTTTGAAAAACTTTAAAGCTCTCTCTATCAAATTTCTAAATTTTGTAGTTAGTGCCATTGTGAACTAAGCCTGAATTAAAAAATCACAAAATTTTCAAAATTCAAAGTATTTATTTCACTTAGACTATTTACAGGTTTATGGTTTAAAGGCGGCACGGCACGGCACGGCGCGGCACGTTACGATGCTGAGAGACGAGCGGCGTGGGGCGCGGGCGGCGCGGAGCGGCAACTCGATGAGTGTCAGCAATTAGTGGCGCGCCTCAACCAGATAACGGTTTCACAATTAAAAGTTGTGGCGGTTTATTATCAGTCGCACAAAGTTCCGCACTTATTCATTTCAGGCGAAGCCACTGAAAAAGGTTTTCGTGTTAAAGAGTGGACTGGATTATGAATTAAATTACATTTTTACCTCCACGAGAGGCTAAACTTTGCCTTGCCTTGTAGGACAATACCTTGTCATAACGACGCAATGTTGTGCCATATCGGTCACAGATGTTTCAACAAGCATCCATAAGAAACATAAGATGATTGATCTCAAAAGCAGGCACACCATTGACAAATCATTATAAAATGATAGCTTTCCGGAAGCAGTGGTTAAAGCCAAGTAAAAGCCCATGTATTTAGTGAACTTATTCATTTTACACGCACAACAATAACTAGGTATCTGTGTAAAGGGGTGCCATTATGATCAGTTTACATTCTTAATTTTACTTGTAGTAAGTTGTACACATTGCGCAGCGTGGGCACGTGAACTCTTGCTGAAGGACTTTATCACTAGATGGATTTTTCTCTTTCTCCTCATTACATAAGTGTACAGACGCAATATTGAATTCCAATTTATCCGGCTATCAACATCGCTGCACTCGTTTCCGCGAACCTCCTATTGCCAACCGTGTGTGTTGTACTGTGTCCGTATGTCGCGGCTAGAGGGATGCACTGTGTCCGTGTGTCGCGGCTCGAGGGATGCACTGTGTCCGTGTGCCGCTGCTCGAGGGATGCACTGTGTCAGTGTGTTGCCACTATATCCGTGTGTCGCGGCTCGAGGGATGCACTGTGTTGCCACTGTGTCGTGCTCGGCGACACAGTACACCGCGCACAGGTCGCCGCGCTGTGGCGGTCTCTCAATTTAATTAAGGCGAGCGCTCACAGACCTCCACGTGGCGCCGCATACTAATGATGAATTAACCGCAAGAAAAACAGACAAATGTAAATGTGTTCTCTAATAATGATATATCTCGTGCACATAGAGTGGCGTCGCGGTGTTGACCGGTACTGCGCTGCGTCGCTCACCTACACCGAAGTAACCGTTGATATGATCAAAATCGGTGGAAGGTATCTAGGTATAAGATATGTACACAAAATAACTGCGAGACATTTAAAAACTTACTTGTGTTAAAAGTTCTCGGTAGCGACTTGAATAATTGAATAAAAACTGCGAATTAATTGTGCTGCGCCACAGCGCACCGGTGAGTCAGGCCGCTTCCTTTTATTCATTACGTGAAACAATAGAGACGTCCTCAGCCTTATCTCGTCCAATAAGATTTCCACAAAAAAGCGTCTTCAAATAGAAGTGACGGAGGCCGATAATTACATCCCGTGGGAGTGCGGGCGCACCGCGCGAGCCGCTCGAGCGGCGCGCGGCTGAGCGAGGCGGAGCTAGGCGGCGCGGCGCGCCGGCGGCGGCGCAGCACTGCGGTCGTCGCAGTTTTTTCAGTTTGCGTATTCAATTGAACGTCGTCCGGCTTCGTTAGTTAGTCTGTTTGGAGGCGCGTCGCGACTCGTAACTCGCTAAATGGCATCTTGTTTAGCTCTCCGAGGATGTTGAGTGATAAAACTTTTTGACTAGACAAAAACAAAACTCAGCGGTAGCATATTTGCTGAATACATATTTAATGAGCTCGACTCTCGTTACTGTTGTGCTAGAGCTGTGCTAGCACGAGTTCGTCTGTGTAGCGCTACGACTGATGTTCGTAGTACGCACTTAGCCTTACACACTGCGCGCGAAGTGCCGCGCCAAGCGAGTGTGAGCCTCACAAGCGAGTCACACGTTAACACTCATTCAATGAACATCCAGAAGTTCCTACATAGTGCGAGCGAGTAAGGAAGGAGTAGAAGGAAGTAAGGACTTCAATGGTCTGTGTAAGGTTCTCGCTTGACCCATTCCATACCTACCTAATCTTATTCTGTGTCTGCCGAAGTTGCGGAATAGTTCTAATAGTTACCGTGGCCCCTGAACATAAAGGGCAACCGAAAGAACATGAGTGGGTTTTAGTCAGTAAACCCAAACAAAATCTTATTCTGTGTGCCATCAGCTAAATGCTAGGTAGCATTTTATTATGGGTCTTAGTGCTGTGTATATATTTACGAATTTATTTCATCTGTATTTCCATACCTAATTATGTATAGTGTTTTTAAGGCCTGCGCAGACATCAGACTACAGAACAGACAATATACAGTCCGGCCGCGAAATTACCGCGAACTCATGCACACCGCGAGCGATCATCTGTAACCGATACACGCTATGAAAGCGAATATTCTGAGGTTACGTTGTGTTGCAACGCGGTGCGATGTGCGATGCATCGTCTACTCACACGAGTTCTATTTTTTTTGCTCCCCATACTTTCGTCCGGTCCGCTCTGTGCATGTCCTCGGTTATTCGGGGGACTTTTTGTACGCGGTACGTTCAATTTATTACTTTAAATACCTACTAGCAATTTCGCCCTCCCGAATATCTAAACTCGCATCCTCCTGAAGGATTTTTAGGAATTGAAACCCTAAAAAGAAAAATCTTTTTAGGGTTTCAATTCCTAAAAATCCTTCCTTGTGTTATGCTTACTCTTCACAAAGAACGTACCCTCCAAATATGATGTCTCTAGGACCAGTGGTTTGGACTGAGCGTTGATAAACAACAATTAGTCAGTCAGGCAGTTTATCATTTCTTCAATTCTAAAAATAAGTTTGCCTCAAAAGCCTCCTCCGAAAATTTTCGAATTCCGAAAATCTCGAAGTTGTCTACAAACTTGTCAATCGAATGGTCTCACGATGTGTGGAATCTTTCTACGATTAAAATATGCATTTAACTGTCTTTCTATTGTGTCTCAAATCACGCGTGTTCGAAGGTTTAAATCTTAAGAAATAGGCAATCAGTTTAATTTTTTGCTTAATAAATATTCACAAATACTAACAGTTTTTAAAGGAGTTGTTGTTTTATAAGTACGATATAGTATAAGTAGTATATCACTAGTCCACATTCAGTCACAGAAGCAATGATCTCGCGTCAGTGTGTGGCGGTAGTTAGCGCGCGGCTGCGTCAGCGCGCTCGCACAACATCGCAAATAGGGGCGCCGCGCACCGCCCGCCACTGATTGTGCTCAAACACGAAAACCCCTCCCGCCGCGTGCCTCACACCCGCGCGCCGCGCCGCCCGCATCTCACTGATCACTTATTGGGAGATCCGTTCAATTGATCCGCAAGCCTCAGCCGCGTGTGCGAGCCCCGGCCGGATCACTGACGGGATACCGCCGCACACTTTATCTATGTAAACTAACAACGTCCAACAGTGTAATGTCTATTTTACGTCACGGTTAACTTTGATGACATCATTAGTCATGCGGTCATGTCAAACTGTCGGTGTGAGCATTGTAAGGCTGCGAGCTGCCTGATGAGCCGGCAGGGGGCACGCAGGGGACGGGGAAGGGGGGAGGGCACAATTAGCGGCGATGAGATAAGACGTGCAAAGTCCACCAATGATTCAAGTTTTACAATTAAAAGTTGCCAAGCGATGTGGAGCCACGCCTCCAGCGGGAGCGACGCGATGTACACGCTTAATACTCAAGATACCGGCGCGGCGCCGGCGGCGTCGCTTTCTGCACCTATTGAGGCGAAGCCAGTAATGATGAGGATTCTTAGAGAATTTACTACAAAAACTAATACTTAAAACTTTTTCAAAAAAAATAATAACCGCCTTCAAAGACTAAAATCACAAAAACAACTAAAATTTCGGAAGTCTGTGGCAACACAGATTAAGTGGCAAAAGAGAAGCCACCGACTTCCGAAATTTTAGTTATTTTTGTGTTTTTAGTTTTTGAAGGCGGTTAATTGATTTTCATTACTTACAATCTGAAAAAACGTAAATAGAAACTTGAAGTATCTAAAACTATGAAAATGTCTAAATATGCAATATAAACCGCCGTATCTTTTTATTGCGTTGATTTAGAAACTTGATTTCTTCACTGCTTTGGGAGATAGCAGACCTGAGTATGTGATATTAATTTCAGCTTGATATATCGACGTGTTTCTGAGAAAAGGGTCTTCACAGACGGACGAACGGGAGAATGGACGGATGTGAACTAACAACAAATTTACGGTTTTCAGAGTTTTTCCTTTACTTGTGTTACATGACCTTGCTTCTTGCCAAATTTCATGATTCTTGGTCAATGGAAAGTACGATATAGGTTTTGAGTTTTGATTCCCTTGAAAATGTCTAAATATGCAATATAAACCGCCGTATCTTTTTATTGCGTCGATTTAGAAACTTGATTTCTTCACTGCTTTGGGAGATAGCAGATTTGAGTATATGATATTAATTTCAGCTTGACATCTCGACGCGTTCCTGAGAAAAAGGTTTTTATCAGACAGACGGACAGACAGACGCCTGATGTGAACTAACTACAAATTTTTGGTTTTCGGAGTTTTCCCTTTACTTGTGCTACATGACCTTGCTTCTTGCCAAATTTCATGATTCTTGGTCAATTGGAAGTACCCTATAGGTTTTGATTTCCTTGTCAATGTCCAAATATGCAATATAAACCACCGTATCTGTTTAGCGTCTTAAGGTTCACTTTCCGTTGGCACAAAAACTGGAGTAATGAAAACGTGTGTTTGCTTCAAAGATTTATTTTCAACTACTTACTTAGTCTAATGTGACATGGTTCTAATTCAACGATTCATACAACAATAACATATAACTACATATAGGTATAATCCTACCTAACATACCGCCCACCAAAAGAGCTTTAAGTTCTTTTTAACTAAATAAGATTGTAATGTTAAATTTGAACATTGCAAATAATAATCAAATGCTAGAAACAAAATGGTAGATAGTCAAAACTATAACCAACTGTTAACTAATGAAATTGAATGCTTAACAAATCAATCCTACTTCAAAATATATAACACTTTTCATAACATGTAAGTACGGTATGTATATTAAAACTAAACCTTGGTATCTACAGGTAGAAGACATAATTTACCAATTGATCGCTTAACTATGTGGTTACCGGTTTTCACACTATACACTCGAGTAACTTCATCTTGGCCAGGGTGTTTGTCTATGATGCGTCCAAGTGGCCATTTCCCTGGAGCAGTATTATCCGTCTTTACAAGCACTATCTGACCAATCTCTAAGTCTGGAACTTTCTTTAACCACTTCGGGCGTTGCTGTAGTCTGGCCAGATACTCATGCTGCCATCGGTGCCAAAAGTCATTCAAGAGCTTTTGAGTGTGCTGCCATCGAGATAGTCTGCTGACAGGTACGTCTTTCAAACTTGATGAAGGTACCGTAATTAGTGCTTCCCCAATCAGGAAGTGTCCTGGAGTGAGTACTTCCATGTCCTCTTTGTCTGAATCATTGATTGGGCACAACGGTCGGGAGTTCAGACAGGCCTCAATCTGGCACAAAAGCGTAGTCATCTCCTCAAACGTCATGTGGCTATTCAAGACACGTTTGAGGTGATATTTAGTGGATTTTATGCCGGCTTCCCATAACCCACCGAAATTCGGACTGTATCCCGGAATAAAATGCCACTGCGTCCCATCTTTGGTCAAAGTGTTTGCTATATCACCTTCGAATTCTAACCTTGCTGCGTTCCAGGTTTCAACAAGTTCTTTATTGGCTCCAACAAAGTTTCGGCCTTGGTCACTCCACATGTGATTGCATCTTCCCCTACGTGACACAAATCTTCTGAACGCTGCGATAAACGCTTCAGATGTCAGGTCGCCAACAAGTTCTAAATGTATGGCTTTAGTTGCCATACATATAAACAATGCAATATAGCCGTGGCTGTACACTTCCATGTAAAGTTGCCATATGTGCATCGGTCACAATCAGTCTTGTTAAATATGATTTATTATCTAATATGATGGGGTGTTTTCTATCCTTGTCGATATTAGCGTGTCGAATTCTACCGCCCACCCTGAGGATATAATTTCGATCTAGATATGGATTAAGTGACTTCAATACACTTCTGTTCTTAACTTTACCTTTCTCTTTCAGATCTGTAATTTCTTCTTCAAAACATGATTTTTGTGTTATTTGTATACATTTGTGTAATGATCTCTCTAATTCTTCAGTGTTTAGACTAATCTGTGTTTTTTTCTTTTTCAGGTTCAAGAACTGTCTGCAATATGTAACTGCTTGCAATAATTCATTGAGTGTATCACAAACCTCAAATTGTGTCGACCATGTTTTCTCTTCGACAGATTGTTGTTCTATGACCATGTTGACATTTAAAACCTTTCTTATTTCCAGGTCTGTCGAAGTGCTTATGCTGTTAAATATTATTTCTTTTTGCTTCAGCCAATTTGGTCCTTCCCACCATAATCGACAATTCTTCAACTCTGATAGCAGCATGCCCCTGGATACGACATCTGCTGGGTTATCTTGTGACCGTACGTGAAACCATTTGTTACCGATGTTCTCGATTATTGTTACGACTCTGTTCCTTACAAAAGTTTGCCATTTGGAAGGATCTCCTTGCAACCATGATAAAACTATTGTCGAGTCAGTCCATGAGAATATTTGATTAGTTGAGATATGCATGGCTTCGCTTATTTGCTTTAATAATTTGGAAAGTAATACTGCGCTGCATAGCTCTAGTCGCGGTAATGACATTGGTTTTACAGGTGCAACTCTGGATTTGGCAGCAATTATAGTCGTTTTGTATTGATAGTCTTCTCCTTGTACCCTCAGGTAAGCTACAGCTCCGTATGCCTTTTCAGAAGCATCGCAGTAGCCGTGTACAGAAGCGGTCTTCATGGTTTCACTTGTGCATTGTAACCAACGCTGCAGTTCAACAACTTTCAAATGTGATAAACTTTCTCTTATACTAATCCATTCTTTTTCTGTTTCAGGGTCTACTTCGTCATCCCAGGCAGCTTGTTTCAACCATAAACTTTGGATTAATATTTTTGCAGGTACTATCGCCGGAGCCAGCCATCCCAGTGGGTCAAAAAGCCGGTGAACGTCAGCTAAAATCTTTCTTTTAGTCACTACTCCCGTCATAAGGTCGTAATCAAGATGATAATGAATAGTGTCTTCGCCCATATTCCAAGATAAACCTAACGTTCTGATCGTACCATGCAACTTCATGTCTATTTTAACTTGCTTACTATGCTGTTCAGCTTCGAATTGTTCCAGAAATTTGCTACTGTTAGATGCCCACTTTTGCAGCTTGAAACCTCCTCGTTGCAGGATGTGGCTAATGTCTTTAGCTACTTCTATAGCCTGTTCTATTGTGTCCTGTCCAGACATTAGGTCATCCATAAAGAAATCATGCTTAATGGTTTCAGCTGCTACAGGATAATCTCTGCCTTCATCTTCTGCTAGTTGTTGCAGCGTTTTTACAGCAAGGTAAGGGGCAGAAGCAGTACCGAATGTGACTCGTAGCAGACGATAATCCTTGATTGTTTCAGTTGCATGCTCACGCCAAAGAATACGCTGATAGTCTGCGTCTTCTTGTGTCACCAACACCTGTCTGTACATTTTTTCGATGTCAGACACAAAACAGATAGGCTTCATTCTCCACCTCATGACTAGATATCTCATGTCCTCCTGTAGTTGAGGTCCTATCAGTAGTTCATCATTTAGAGATATATTATTGCAACCTTTGGACGAAGCATTAAAGACAACTCTAACCTTCGTTGTTTCACTTGTTTCCTTCAGGACTGGATGGTGTGGTAAGTACACTGCTGAATTATCTATCTCGTTTATTGGAACTATTTCCATGTGTTTCAGATCAATATACTCCTTCATTACCTTTATGTATTCCGTCCTCAATTGTGTATCATTCTCAAAGCGTTTTTCAAGTTGCATGTATCTTCTTAATGCTATTTCTCTTGTTTTACCTTCACATGACTTAGGTTTTTCTGTTTTGAGTGGTAATTTTACCACAAATCTTCCTTCAATGTTTCGCTTGTATGTTTCTTTGTATATTTTTTCACATGCTTCTTCTTCCTTTGTTAGTTTTCTCTTACTGTCATCTTCTACTTCCCAAAATGATTTCATCATATTTTCAATGTCAATATATTGATGCATGACAGTAATATCTTCCGTAGAACTGGTTTCTTCCACCTTTCCAAAAAGAATCCATCCTAGGCGTGTATCTTGTGCACTTGGGGAGCCTAATGGACCTTTAACTAGACCGCCTTTCAGAATGATGTCATAAATTTGAACACCTAATAAAAGGTCCACTCGCCCTGGTTGATTGTAACTTGGGTCTGCCAGAGCGAGGCCTTGTAAATGCGGCCAGTCAGCGATTTTGTGGGTGAAATGTCTTGGTGGCAAATTGGAGGTTATGTTCTTGGGTATGACGTATGCCTTCACAGAAATCTTGAAATTATCTTCACATCGAGATAATAGATCAAATTCTACAATGTGATTTATGTGTGTCTGTTTCCCTCCAACTGTTGTGATTGTTCCTTTGCATGATTTACGTTTTATGTTTAGTTTTTGTGATGCTCTTTCACTGATGAAACTTTCATGTGACCCTTGGTCAATTAATGCGCGCAATACTGTTGTTAGTCCATTGTCATCCTTAACATACACCAGTGCTGTTGCCAGCAAGGCTGTGGACTTCTTCGCTGTGAAGTGTGATGCTATTGCGACGTCTTCTTTTGTTTGTTCTTTATTTTGTTCCTTTCCTTCGATATGACTGTGTGGAGTTTGTGAATTGTCTGACTGCTTGTTGATACTTCTCTGCTGGTGCAACAGTGAGTGGTGCCGGCGGTTGCATCGACGGCAAAACACAGGTACGCGACATTTCCAGGCTGAATGTCCTGGTGCCAGACAATTGTAGCAGAGGCTATTCTTCTTGACAAACTCGCTCCTCTCCGTAGGTTGAAGCTTTATAAACTCTTTACAATGGCATAGGGTGTGCTCTTCTTTGCACATTGTACACGTCTTCGCCGGTGTGGATGCAGAAACATGGCATAACTTATCTTTGGTAGTTTTCTCCTTTGGGGCGGTTGCAGAATTACTAGCGATTACCAACTCCAATGTGCGGAACTTGGACTCCAAAAATGTATATAAATCTTTCAAGGTGGGTAACTTGTTAAACTCCTGAGTGTACGTATGCTCTTCCCAATCTTTATGGGTCTCAGGGTCTAATTTTTGAACCACCAAAAATATAATTAAGGGGTCCCAATTGTCAATAGACAAATCCTGATTTTGTAGACTATTCAAACATTCAGTTGTAGTATCTAGCAAGGACTTTATCTGATTTGCAGTTGGTGTCTTGATTGTCTTTTGTCCGGTGAGTCGTTTCAACAAAGTATTTACTATCACTCGTTTATTCCCGAAGCGACTTTTCAATATATTCCACGCTTGTTCGTAGTTATTGTCCGTAACCCTTATATGTTTCAGCAAGACTTCAGCTTCACCGGTAATACTTGATTTCAGGTATTGCAACTTCTGTACCAAACTTAGCGACGTATTGTTATGGACTAATGATATAAACAAGTCATGATAAGTGGGCCAATCTTCGTAATTACCATTAAACTCGGGCAGCTGAATTCTAGGTAATTTTACTTGAGTTTGGTTACACATCGCGATGTTACTACATACTTCTCCTGATGATAACAAAGTAGAAATCATATCCTTTAAGTCTCCTTGTAAACACAAGAACAAGTCTTCAATAACGTAATAATCTTCGTTAACAAAGTACGGGATATTCGCACGTTGATCTTTCGGCGTGCACTTAACAAGTTCTTCGTGTGTTGACTTAAAGTACTGCCAATATTCTTCGATGCATTGTAATCTTGCTTGTATGTAACCTTTTGTTAATCGTGTCTTTGGACATTTCTTCAAATTAACTTGGGCTTTTTGCATTTTACCAGCTGTTTCTTCTAGAATATTGAGTAGTTGACTGCTTGAAGTACTCATTTTCGTAAAAAGACACTTTTAATCGGCTTATTTTAGCCCAAATTCACGTAAATACGCTAAGTTATGGCGATGTAATAACTTGTAATTTTATAAAAACTTCACTAATGAGCTTGTTATTCACTCTTATCTCTGAGGAATGTGCGATCCTATTGTATTCGATCGGCCGGCCAGTTTTTATAACTTTAAAAAACAACACTAATGAATCCGGGTCGTTTGGACCATATGATTAGCGTCTTAAGGTTCACTTTCCGTTGGCACAAAAACTGGAGTAATGAAAACGTGTGTTTGCTTCAAAGATTTATTTTCAACTACTTACTTAGTCTAATGTGACATGGTTCTAATTCAACGATTCATACAACAATAACATATAACTACATATAGGTATAATCCTACCTAACAGTATCTTTTTATTGCGTTGATTTAGAAACTTGATTTTTTCACTGCTTCGAGAGATAGCAGACTTGAGTATGTGATAATAATTTCAGCTTGATATCTCGACGCGTTTCTGAGAAAAAGGGTCTTGACAGACGGACGGACGGACAGACGGACAACAAAGTGATCCTATAAGGGTTCCGTTTTTACCTTTTGAGGTACGGAACCCTAAAAATAATAATTGTTCCGCAAATGCGCGGCGTCTCCATCTCGCGACAGGGAAGCGCTTGTCCTGAGCTAGTGAAGATGTTGCGACGCAAGTATCTACTCGTATTGAGGCGGTGCTTACGAGTACCTCCAAAAGATAGAGATCCTGAGGTCACGGCGCTAACTCTCATTGGCTGAGCATGTCCAGCTTGTTCCGTTGCTACACATTACAACCACGGTCACTACGGGTTTAGTTATTTACTAGCGGTGAGATGTGATTTCATATTTACACATTCATGAACTCAAGCTAGACGAAATGTTCATTTACAGCAATACTACTATCTATGCTTACATCACTGTTTCCTTCATTCCGCGATAGTGATAGCGTAATAATAGCTATAATTATGACTCTGCCTCTTGGTAATATTCAGGTAACTTCATAACATAAACCAACACCGTGTATGCCTACACCGTTCATCAAATATTACTAGCGATCTTTGGTTTCTTTATGCGACAGGAGCTACAATACTGTAATCACGGCACCGGCTACATCGAAGTATCAGCGAAATTGAATCGAATATACGCCAGATTTTCGCTTATAATGTAGCCATTCCTTGTTTAAATCTCGTTTCGCTATTCCAGTCGCATCGCAAATCGCTGCCTACTGTAGCCTCAGCCTTATACTAGGTGTATTTTTGGTTTCTAAGAAGAGTTGCGATTTCAGAGTTAGTTCCATAATAAAAGTTGTTGTGGTTTTCATGGGTAGAATCAACTCCTAGTGGGTAGTGCAGGACCAAAAATACATCTAGCATAGTGCATGAGCGCATTATGAAGCATGCAGTTTGGAAGAGTTGGACGGTGTGATGCTGCTGAAGGCATACAGTCGGCGCTCGACCGCCACTGCACTGAACCAACTGAACTGAGAGTGAGGGCGCGCGCGTGTTCTGACACGGCCGGTGGTGGCGCCGCGCGGTGTGCGCGGTTCAAACGGTCGGCTGAACGTCGTTGATTAAAAAACTTCATCAACGCATCTCTTTTTAGTTTCCCGAAGCGGACGCCTTCTTCCTGCTCTGAACTTTGCCAATAAAAACTTGCTCCGACTGCTTTGTGTGTGAACACGCGCGCTCGCGGACACGCACCGCCGCGCGGCGCCGCCTGCCCCGAGCTGCTGACACTGCCACCGCATTGCAGCGGCCAACCGGTCAACTCTTAACGCTACACTTGTATCTAGGATTTATTGAGCTCACCAAAAGTACGTAGAAAAGTTTAGAAATGTTTACCCTGGCTGTTTAACTGTTTGTGAGAGGCCCTTTTCAAGTTCTATTGGTTACATAAACTGGCTATTTATTTATTAGCACTTACATCAGGAATTCTAACAGTAATGGTTGTACTCGCAGATTCTGGTTCGTTGCGAGCGAGTTGTGTCCACGAATGAACACTTTTAAATAAATGAAGTGGAGGCTCGTCACAGTTGTGATCCCGCGGGAGCGCGCCCGAGGTAACGAGCTGCGACTGAAGCACCGCCGCCGCGCCGCGCCGCGCCGCGCCCGAGACGCGAAGAATTCTCTTCCATAACCTCACTGTGAAAGTGTGACCACTCGGCTTGTCATGAAGTGACTACTGAAGTGAGTGTGATTGCACGGCCTCAGCTTCCACAACATCGTCTTGCGTAGAGTCGTAGACAATGATCAGTCATTTTACAGAAACATTGTTTCAAAGGAGTTGCATTTCAAATCACATGTTACAAGTAGGTTTTAAAAAAAGTAAATTGAAAAGTAAAGATTAAAAAATAAGCCCAGAACTGGTCCGCTTGCTTGAGAGAACCTAAGTATGAATGTTTTTATGAAATCTGCGTCCGGCGAGTTATAGATAGTGAACAGACGTCCCGCTGAGCCCTTTTGTGAGCAGAACAAATTGTTTTATATTCCGTGGAAATTGGTGTCGAGAAGGCTGTTCGGGACGCGAAGGGGGAAAGTGGGGCGGGGGGTGGAGGGGTGCCGGGCCCACAGTGGCTCCGCGGCGACGGATACTGACTACGAACTCACTGATGACAGTTTTATGAACTCGACATTTACATTTAAATTGAAAGTTAGGATTTGGACGAGCCGAGACTAAAAAAGCCTTTTGTTCTAGATAGTAGACTACATAGGTAAGTAGTTGACACGGGACGCGCGCCTTTGTGGAGCACTCGGCGGGGCGTGCGGGTGGTGGGCGGGGGGCGCGCGGGGGGCGGCGTGATCATGATGCTAACTGAGCTCACAGCATGTATTACTGAGCTGCGCTTGTCAGATTTATACAGATGTAATAAGTATTGTATAATTACGTATTTCACGTTGTATTAGAGGTTAGTAAGTTAATTTATAATTTAAAAATAGTAAAATATGTAAACAACGTAATTTTAAACAAAATAAGATGTATTTTAATTTTTCACGACAAATAAGTATGAATCTGACTTGTTTGTCGTAGTTCATACTATATTTTAGATTATGACTACATTTTGTGTCTTATGTACATTGTTAAGGTTTGAATAATGTAACCGAATAATTATATAAAAAAAGCAACATGCCATTATTGCAACATGCCGCAATAGCCTCATGCTACAACAGCAACTTGCCACAATAGCAACATGCCACAATTCCAACATGCCACAATAGATATGACGCAATAGCAACATGCCACAATTTCACCATGCCACAACAGCAACATGCTATTATAGCAACATACTATTATAGCAACATGCCACAATAGCAACATGCCAAAGTAGCAAAATACTAAATGCCATTAAAGCATTTTGCTTTGCATGCATGAAATAAAAATGCCTCAAAACCAACATGCCCTGGTAGCTGGATGGATGGATGGATGGATGGATGGATGGATGGATGGATGGATGGATGGATGGATGGATGGATGGATGGATGGATGGATGGATGGATGGATGGATGGATGGATGGATGGATGGATGGATGGATGGATGGATGGATGGATGGATGGTTGGATGGATGGATGGATGGATGGATGGATGGATGGATGGATGGATGGATGGATGGATGGATGGATGGATGGATGGATGGATGGATGGATGGATTGGATGGATGGATGGATGGATGGATGGATGGATGGATGGATGGATGGATGGATGGATGGATGGATGGATGGATGGATGGATGGATGGATGGATGGATGGATGGATGGATGGATGGATGGATGGATGGATGGATGGATGGATGGATGGATGGATGGATGGATGGATGGATGGATGGATGGATGGTTTGGTTTGGTTTGGTTTGGTTTGGTTTGGTTTGGTTTGGTTTGGTTTGGTTTGGTTTGGTTTGGTTTGGTTTGGTTTGGTTTGGTTTGGTTTGGTTTGGTTTGGTTTGGTTTGGTTTGGTTAGGTTAGGTTAGGTTAGGTTAGGTTAGGTTAGGTTAGGTTAGGTTAGGTTAGGTTAGGTTAGGTTAGGTTAGGTTTTTTTTTTTTTTTTTTTTGGTTTTGACAGGAGTGGATACTCCTGCCATGCGAAGGCCCCCTGCCAAAGGTTACGCAGGGACGTTGTTATGGGCATATTTCGATAGGTACTTAGGCTTTAGTTTTCAGTTTTGTAGGTATAAAATTAAATAAATATAATATGTTAAATCTTTTATTTTTGTGCAGTTTTTATTTTATTGGTTCAATGATGTGTTAATGTGTATTCTTCGACACTATGGACTAGAATTATCTTTTGGCTATATTTTCTTATTTCGGAATATACTAGGATTTCTTTAAATTTATCGTTTTGTTTATTGAAGACTTTTAAGATTTTCAGTTGTGTACTTAATTTTTCAAAACATAATACATTATATATACTTCCTGACAAACAAATTTTTATAGATATTTGGATTTCAACAATTTCTTAATATCAATGGTTTAATAGCAATAATTTAAAATAACACAATAGAGTAGAATTAGTTTAGTATAATATCAGGGAATCGTGACTAGATCGAATTTTTAGTTCTTTGCACATATGATTGCATGAAATTTAACATTAAATCTAATATACAATTTTCAAGTTTATGTGCAGGCCGCCTTTTTAGTTCGCGACTGTCGGGATACCGCTGGGGACGGCTATGGATGGTCTGTGATATAATTAGCATTTTTTGGCTGTAAGGCCGTCCGCTCCGGACGGTCCTGTCGGTTTCGCTTTCCACTGTCGATTTCGGCTCTGGGTGCGTAAGCGGTGGGTCATGTTGGTCATCATGCGACCACTCGCTTACGCGACGGGCCGCTTTTTGGCTTGGACGGTGGTCAGCTTGGACGCAAATTTTTGCCGTTCCGGAGGAACGGTCTCCGCTAGTTGCGACTGCAAAATTCCCAGTGCTGCCCTCAGCAGTACGCTACCGCAAGTCGTGCCAGCGTGTCCCATCGGGCCCGGACAGGGCACTCGGGGCTAAAAGCATTGTGGTCGGACTTCTCCATCTTCGCCTTGACGCAGTTGTGGCATTTTGGTGGTTCCGCCTTAAGCCACTGGGCACACTCTGCACGCAGGTGCGGTCCTCCGCAGTGGGCACATAAGTCGGCTGGTTCTGCACAGAGCCGCCGGCTATGGCCATACCCCAAACACCGCGTGCACTGCACCAGTGGCGACTGGTCATCGACAAAGATGGACTGCAGGTCTATGCGCAGTTTGCCCTTGTCGAGTGCCCTGCCCCAGATTTTCGGCGACACACTGACTATGATGTTGTGTGTGTGGGGATTTCTGCTATTCTTTTTAAATTTGATACGTAAGCGGTCCTCACCGCTGTCGAGGCCGCCAAAGAGGTCCTTGTTCTGAGTCCGTAGCGCCTCCAACACTTCCTCATCAGAGTGGATGCGGAGGACACCACGGAGTACGAGCAGAGGGTCCTTGTTTTTCGCGTCCTCGACAACGAGGTTGGCCCCGGACTTCTCGATTTTTTCCCGCAATTTATTACGTTCTTCGGCCGACCTGCACCCCATAACAATCTTGCGGTCCTTGGCCTTGCGCACCATCTCTACAGCTACTTCCCCCTCCCTTGCGTTAACCGCCTTTCTTATTTTAGAGAGGACCTCTTCTCCCGTATCTACGTCGTCTTTCGACGTGACCACGATGGAGTGCAGCGCGGTCCTTCCTGGGGTCTGCCTTTTCGGTGGACCCGCCGCCACACTCGCATACGTGGGCGTCCTCTCGAGCAACTTCTCCTGTTGCTCCATTGCGCGCTGCAACCTTTCTATTTTCTCGCTGCTCTCCTTCACCAGCGCGCTGTGCTCCGCTAGTGAAGTGAGCAGCGAGTCTATTTGTGGGACAGTTTGTGGGGGCGGCGTTGGTAGTTTCGCCTTCTCTTGGGCCCTTTTGGGTGGGGTGGCCGCCGATGCCGCCGATACCGCCTCCTTGACCAGCTGGAACAGTCGGTCCACCGACCGGGTTACTCCGGCCTTTAGATTTGCCTTCATGTTGCGCGAGTCATTCAGATATGACTTCGCGCGCAGAAGGCAAAGTCGCGCCTCCTTCACCATGTCCATGGGTTCCTCCGGCTGTTCCTGACTCGTTCCCGGCGACGCTTCCGTCGTCTCGACCGTTTCGCGGCGCGGCGCAGCTTTGGTCTCCGGCTGGGCCGCAGCTTTCGCGGACATCCTTCGGGGCGTCGCCTTGTCCGGGACTACTTTCTTCGCCTTTGGAGGGACGGCGCAGGCGACCACACTCGGGGGCGTGTCAAACTTATCCTCTTCCTCCTCCCGCTCGCCAATGCTTCGCCTCACGTCTGAGGCTTGAGTTGAAGCCTTGGGAGAGGGAGTGTCATCGTCAAATGTCAATTTTTGTTGCTTCTTGTAGCTTAATTTTGGGCGGAGGGTGGGTTCTAGAACTGCGTAATAGACATCCATAATAAATAATCAATAAAAATTTAGCTTGGCAATTATGTAAACTTAAAATCCTTAGACTGCTCCCTGTAAAGAGGAGAGCAGTGTGTCAATAATAATTATAAGCCAATAATAATAAATTTCTCTCAAAAGAGGTGTCAATATTAAAAGAGGGCAATATCTTGCACAGCTATTTAAGACTGTAGAGGGGTCTTAAATATTAAAGCCAGACTTTTAAACAAGTTAAAATTTTTTGACCAAGAATTTTGGGTTTCGTCGGACTACCACACAGATGAAACGGCCACTATCGGATGGGTGGGGGGGCAAATTTTTGAAGTTCTACAGCTCGGATCGGCGCGTGCGAGGTGTCAAAAGACGCGGCTCGGCGCGGGCTGTAGGACTGCGCAGAAAACCGAAAAGCGCTACGAGGAAAATTTTTGGAAAACGGTCAAAAAACCGTTTTTTAGGTCGAAATGTTAGAGAAAATTGAAAATTTTTGCAAGTTTCCCTACAGTCAGCGGTGCAAAATGCGGTGCGGAGTGCGGGCACGGAAGGTAAGTATCTTTGCAAAAATTTTGAGTTAAATCGAACGAGCGGTTTTAGAGATAGAAAATTTTGACAAACGAATTTTGAAAAAAGTGGTTTTTCGTGAAAAGCGGAAAATCCAACGAGTGCCGGTCTGTCGTAATATATCAGAACGCTATCAATAGACAAGTCTAGCTTGTATCAGCAGAAAACTGCGTCAAAAACGGTCAAAAAATGTTCAAGATATCACGACTTGATGTTTTAGTAGTTGGTTAGGTTAGGTTAGGTTTTTTTTTTTTTTTTTTTTTTTTTTTTTGGCAGGAGTGGGAAATCCTCATGGACGCCCAGACAAGTCTGGGCAGTGCCGGACTCTTACCGGCTAAAACCACACTCCTGCCATGCGAAGGCCCCCTGCCATACAGGTAACGCAGGGACGTTGTTATGGGCTTTCAATTTTTTCATTACAATGCAATTGGACTTTATTTGGAAATATATATAAATAAATATAATATGTGAAACTCATGCTATTGTGCGTTTGCAATAGTTCCGGAAAGGTAATGTATCGCATTAAGTAAATCAGAACTGTTGGCTAAGGTTTTATTGTTTCATTTACACATTTGTCATAGTTTCATGTTGTTGTTTTAATTCTTTCAATTTATAGTCAGTACTTGAAGAGTAACATTTGAGTATTTCTATATGATAATCGTAAGGCTTTTTGTAAAATTCCAATAGTAATAATATCAATAATAACGTAATAATTTCAATAGTAATAATTTCATAATAATTTCAAAAATAATAATTTCATAATAATTCCAATGACAAATATTTGATTAACATCGTACATATTTAAAAATAATAAAATATTATTATCATAATGCGAGTATAAACTCGTGACAGCTAATTCTTCGTAAATTTGGATTATCTGACTAGTGTAGGAAAATATTAATAAGAGTCCTGATGAAAGGTTTGTGCAGGTTGGCTTTTAACATTTTGAATATTTAATACCGCTGGAGGCGGCTGTGGATGTCTGTGCGATTTAGCGGCATTTTTCGGCTGTTTGGCCGTCTACCCCGGAAGGCCTTGTCTGTTTTGCTTTCCACCGTCAATTTTGGCTCTGTGTGCGTAAGTGGTGGGTCATGTTGATCATCATGCGACCACTCGCTTACGCGACGGACCGCTTTTTGGCTCGGACGGTGGTCGGCTTGGACACATGTTTTTTGCCGTTCTCGAGGGACGGTCTCCGCCAGTTGCAGTTGCAAAGTTCCAGTGCCGCCCTCAGCAGTACGCAACCGTAAGTCGAGCCAGTGTGTCCCATCGGGCCCGGACAGGGCACTCGGGGCTGAAAGCATTGTGGTTGGACTGCTCCATCTTCGCCTTGACGCAGTTGTGGCATTTTGGTGGTTCCGCCTTAAGCCACTGGGCACACTCTGCACGGAGGTGCGGTCCTCCGCAGTGGGCACATAAGTCGGCTGGTTCTGCACAGAGCCGCCGGCTATGGCCATAGCCCAAACACCGCGTGCACTGCACCAGTGGCGACTGGTCATCGACGAAGATGGACTGCAGGTCTATGCGCAGTTTACCCTTGTCAAGTGCCCTGCCCCAGATTTTCGGCGACACGCTGACTATTATGTTCTGTGTGTGGGGGTTCCTACTATTCCTTTTGAATTTTATATTTAGACGGTCCTCCCCGCTGTCGAGGCCGTCAAAGAGGTCCCTGTTCTGGGTCCGTAGCGCCTCCAGCACTTCCTCATCAGAGTAGATGCGAAGGACACCACGGAGCACGAGCAGGGGGTCCTTATTTTTTTACATCCTCGACAACGAGGTGGCCCCCCGACTTTTCAATCTTTTTCCGCACTTTGTTTCGTTCTTCGGCCGACCTGCACCCCATAACAACTTTACGGTCCTTGGCCTTTCGCACCATTTCCACTTCGATTCCCCCCTCCCTAGCTTTTACTGCGTTTCTAATCTTTGTGAGAACCTCGTCTCCGGTGTCCGCGTCATCCGTCGAGGTCACCACGATGGAGTGCAGCGCGGTCCTTCCTGGGGTCTGCCTTTTCGGTGGACCCGCCGCTACACTCGCATAGGTGGCCGTCTTCTCTAGCTGTTCCCCATGGCTTTCCATCGCCCGCTGCAGCTTTCCTATCTTTTCGCTGCTCTCCTTCACCAACGCGCTGTGCTCCGCTAGTGAAGCGAGCAGCGAATCAACCTCTGGAAGGCGTTGTGTTGGTGGCGGAAGGTGGACTTCAAAGTCTTTTGGCTCGACTTCATCCCTGGCCGCCGTCGCCTCCTTCACCAGCTCGTACAAACGTTCCACCGCACGGATGACCCCTGCCTTGAGGTCTGCCTTCATATTGCGCGAGTCTGCGAGGTGCGACTTCGCGCGCAGAAGGCAATTTCGGGCCTCGGTCACCCGGTCGGTGGGCTTGGCTAAGAGCGGCTGGTCTGGTTTCGGTGGCGCCCTCTTGATCTCGTCGGGGGCGCGGCGTTCGGCAGCGTCAGTGTTGAGCTGCGACGCGGTCCGCCGGGTGACCTTCCGCGGGGCCGTTGTGGGCGGAACCGGACCTTCGGGTGAAGGTGCTGCAGCCGTAGGGTGGAGCCGAGCCTCCGCCAACCTTCCTTTCTCGACCTCTCCAGTGCTTCGCCTCGAACTAGAGGCTTGAGTTGAAGCACTGGGAGGGGACGCGGTTTTGCTTCGCTCCTCGAAGCGCAGGGTAAGCGCCGCGGCCGATGGAAAGACCTGGGGTCTTTCAGATTCGATTTGTGCGGGGGTTCTAACAATAGGCATTATGGGGGCGTACACAAATGCTTAAAGTCAAAGTTAAATTTAATATTAATACAATTTGAATAATTAAAATTTGTCAATAATAATTTTTATTTCAATAATTTAAAAAGTCAATATAATAATTTACTGATCCCTGTAAAGAGGGGATCAGTTGTCAATAATAATATGCCTCAATAGAGGACTGTCTAAATTTTTTAAAAACTGATTCCTGTAAAGAGGGAATCAGTGTCACTTAAAACTAGTGTAATACCTCGTACGACTGTAAAGGGGTCTAGGGGCGTCTAGAAATTAAATAAGGTAAGAAAAAATTTTTTGACCAAAACTATAGAGGTTCGCTGGACTACCACACAGATAAAATGGCCACTATCGGGTGGGTGGTGGGGCAAATTTTTTAAGTTCTACAGCTCGGATCGGCGCGTGCAAGGTGTCAAAAGACGCGGCTCGGCGCGGGCTATAGGACTGCGCAGAAAACCGAAAAG
This sequence comes from Athetis lepigone, assembly GCA_033675125.1. Taxonomy (NCBI): domain Eukaryota; kingdom Metazoa; phylum Arthropoda; class Insecta; order Lepidoptera; family Noctuidae; genus Athetis; species Athetis lepigone. The sequence continues at coordinate 36,543 of JAWMCH010000252.1, read as the reverse complement.
CGCTACGAAGAAAATTTTGGAAAAGCGGTCAAAAAACCGTTTTTTATGTCGAAATGTTAGAGGAAAATGAAAATTTTTGCAGGTTTCCCTACAGTCGGCGGTGCAAAATGCGGTGCGGAGTGCGGGCACGGAAGGTAAGTATGTCTGCAAAAATTTTGAGCTAAATCCAACGAGCGGTTTTTGAGTTAAAAAATTTTTTAAAATTAAATTTTGAAAAAGATGGTATTTCGTGGAAAAAAGGTTAGGTTAGGTTAGGTTAGGTTAGGTTAGGTTAGGTTAGGTTAGGTTAGGTTAGGTTAATTTTTTTTTTTTTTTTTTTTTTTTTTTTTTTTTTTTTTTTTTTTTTTTTTTTTTTTTTTTTGTGGCAGGAGTGGGAAATCCTCATGGACGCCCAGACAAGTCTGGGCAGTGCCGGACTCTTACCGGCTAAAACCACACTCCTGCCATGCGAAGGCCCCCTGCCATACAGGTAACGCAGGGACGTTGTTATGGGCTTTCAATTTTTCAGGACAATGCAATTAGACTCTATTTTGGAAATATATATAAATAAATATAATATGTGAAACTCATACTACTGTGCGTATGCAATAGTTCCGGAAAGGTAATGTATCGCATTAAGTACATCAGAACTGTTGGCTAAGGTTTTATTGTTTCGTTTACACATTCGTCATAGTTTCGTTGTCTTAATTTCTTATTTATAGTTTTATCGTTTAGTTGTTGTTTAAATACTTTCAATTTATAGTCAGTACTTTAAGAATAACGTTTGGGTATTTCTATATGGTAATCGTAAGGCTTTTAATAAAATTTCTATAGTAATAATGTCAATAATAATATAATAATTTCAGTGATAATAATTTCAATAATAATAATTTCAATGATAATAACTTCATAATAATTCCAATAACAAATAGATTAATATCATACATATTTGACGAAAATAATGAAATAATATTAACATAATGCGAGTATAAACTCGTGACATCTAATTCTTCATAAATTTGGGTTAACTGACTAGTGTTACAAAATAATAATAAGAGAGGTCCCGATGAATAGTTTGTGCAGGTCGGCTTGTTTTGAATATTTTGAATATTAATAATAAAATTTTGAATATTTAATACCGCTGGAGACGGCTGTGGATGTCTGTGCGATTTAGCGGCATTTTTCGGCTGTTTGGTCGTCTACCCCGGACGGCCTTGTCAGTTTTGCTTTCCACCGTCAATTTTGGCTCTGTGTGCGTAAGCGGTGGGTCATGTTGATCATCATGCGACCACTCGCTTACGCGATGGGCCGCTTTTTGGCTCGGACGGTGGTCGGCTCGGACACATGTTTTTTGCCGTTCTCGAGGGACGGTCTCCGCCAGTTGCAGTTGCAAAGTTCCAGTGCCGCCCTCAGCAGTACGCAACCGAAAGTCGAGCCAGCGTGTCCCATCCTGCCCGGACAGGGCACTCGGGGCTGAAAGCATTGTGGTTGGACTGCTCCATCTTCGCCTTGACGCAGTTGTGGCATTTTGGTGGTTCCGCCTTAAGCCACTGGGCACACTCTGCACGCAGGTGCGGTCCTCCGCAGTGGGCACATAAGTCGGCTGGTTCTGCACAGAGCCGCCGGCTATGGCCGTAGCCCAAACACCGCGTGCACTGCACCAGTGGCGACTGGTCATCGACGAAGATGGACTGCAGGTCTATGCGCAGTTTACCCTTGTCAAGTGCCCTGCCCCAGATTTTCGGCGACACGCTGACTATTATGTTCTGTGTGTGGGGGTTCCTACTATTCCTTTTGAATTTTATATTTAGACGGTCCTCCCCGCTGTCGAGGCCGTCAAAGAGGTCCCTGTTCTGGGTCCGTAGCGCCTCCAGCACTTCCTCATCAGAGTAGATGCGGAGGACACCACGGAGCACGAGCAGGGGGTCCTTATTTTTTACATCCTCGACAACGAGGTGGCCCCCCGACTTTTCAATCTTTTTCCGCACTTTGTTTCGTTCTTCGGCCGACCTGCACCCCATAACAACTTTACGGTCCTTGGCCTTTCGCACCATTTCCACTTCGATTCCCCCCTCCCTAGCTTTTACTGCGTTTCTAATCTTTGTGAGAACCTCGTCTCCGGTGTCCGCGTCATCCGTCGAGGTCACCACGATGGAGTGCAGCGCGGTCCTTCCTGGGGTCTGCCTTTTCGGTGGACCCGCCGCTACACTCGCATAGGTGGCCGTCTTCTCAAGCTGTTCCCCATGGCTTTCCATCGCCCGCTGCAGCTTTCCTATCTTTTCGCTGCTCTCCTTCACCAACGCGCTGTGCTCCGCTAGTGAAGCGAGCAGCGAATCAACCTCTGGAAGGCGTTGTGTTGGTGGCGGAAGGTGGACTTCGGAGTCTTTTGGCTCGACTCCATCCCTGGCCGCCGTCGCCTCCTTCACCAGCTCGTACAAACGTTCCACCGCACGGATGACCCCTGCCTTGAGGTCTGCCTTCATATTGCGCGAGTCTGCGAGGTGCGACTTCGCGCGCAGAAGGCAATTTCGGGCCTCGGTCACCCGGTCGGTGGGCTTGGCTAAGAGCGGCTGGTCCGGTTTCGGTGGCGCCCTCTTGATCTCGTCGGGGGCGCGGCGTTCGGCAGCGTCAGTGTTGAGCTGCGACGCGGTCCGCCGGGTGACCTTCCGCGGGGCTGTTGTAGGCGGAACCGGACCTTCGGGTGAAGGTGCTGCAGCCGTAGGGTGGAGCCGAGCCTCCGCCAACCTTCCTTTCTCGACCTCTCCAGTGCTTCGCCTCGAACTAGAGGCTTGAGTTGAAGCACTGGGAGGGGACGCGGTTTTGCTTCGCTCCTCGAAGCGCAGGGTAAGCGCCGCGGCCGATGGAAAGACCTGGGGTCTTTCAGATTCGATTTGTGCGGGGGTTCTGACAATAGGCATTATGGTACACAAATGCTTAAAATCGAAGTTAAATTTAATGTCAATACAATTTTAATAATTAAAATTTGTCAATAATAATTTTTAATTAAATAATTTAAAAAGTCAATATAATAATTTACTGATCCCTGTAAAGAGGGGATCAGTTGTCAATAATAATGTGCCTCAATAGAGGACTGTCTAAATTTTTAAAAACTGATTCCTGTAAAGAGGGAATCAGTGTCACTTAAAGCTAGAGTAGGTAATACCTCATACGACTGTAAAGGGGTCTAGGGACGACAACAAATAAAATAAGACAATAAAAAAATTTTTGACCTACTCTATAGGGTTCGCTGGTCTACCACACAGATGTAATCACCACTATCGGGTGGGTGGGGGGGCAAATTTTTGAAGTTCTACAGCTCGGATCGGCGCGTGCAAGGTGTCAAAAGACGCGGCTCGGCGCGGGCTATAGGACTGCGCAGAAAACCGAAAAGCGCTACGAAGAAAATTTTGGAAAAGCGGTCAAAAAACCGTTTTTTATGTCGAAATGTTAGAGGAAAATGAAAATTTTTGCAGGTTTCCCTACAGTCGGCGGTGCAAAATGCGGTGCGGAGTGCGGGCACGGAAGGTAAGTATGTCTGCAAAAATTTTGAGCTAAATCCAACGAGCGGTTTTTGAGTTAAAAAATTTTGAAAATTAAATTTTGAAAAAGATGGTTTTTTCGTGGAAAACGGAAAATCCGACTAGTGCCGGTCTGTCGTAATATGTCAGAACGCTATCAATAGCCAAGTCTAGCTTGTACCAGCAGAAAACTGCGTCAAAAACGGTCAAAAAATGTTCGAGATATTACAACTTGATGTTTTAGTTGGCGAGGTATAGGTGGATTTTCGTATGTGAAGCGAAATTTTTCTAAGTCCCAAATAATAAATTTTTAAAAATTTTTGAAGTTCTACAGCTCGGATCGGCGCGTGCAAGGTGTCAAAAGACGCGGCTCGGCGCGGGCTATAGGACTGCGCAGAAAACCGAAAAGCGCTACGAAGAAAATTTTGGAAAAGCGGTCAAAAAACCGTTTTTTATGTCGAAATGTTAGAGGAAAATGAAAATTTTTGCAGGTTTCCCTACAGTCGGCGGTGCAAAATGCGGTGCGGAGTGCGGGCACGGAAGGTAAGTATGTCTGCAAAAATTTTGAGCTAAATCCAACGAGCGGTTTTTGAGTTAAAAAATTTTGAAAATTAAATTTTGAAAAAGATGGTTTTTCGTGGAAAACGGAAAATCCGACTAGTGCCGGTCTGTCGTAATATGTCAGAACGCTATCAATAGCCAAGTCTAGCTTGTACCAGCAGAAAACTGCGTCAAAAACGGTCAAAAAATGTTCGAGATATTACAACTTGATGTTTTAGTTGGCGAGGTATAGGTGGATTTTCGTATGTGAAGCGAAATTTTTCTAAGTCCCAAATAATAAATTTTTAAAAATTTTTGAAGTTCTACAGCTCGGATCGGCGCGTGCAAGGTGTCAAAAGACGCGGCTCGGCGCGGGCTATAGGACTGCGCAGAAAACCGAAAAGCGCTACGAAGAAAATTTTGGAAAAGCGGTCAAAAAACCGTTTTTTATGTCGAAATGTTAGAGGAAAATGAAAATTTTTGCAGGTTTCCCTACAGTCGGCGGTGCAAAATGCGGTGCGGAGTGCGGGCACGGAAGGTAAGTATGTCTGCAAAAATTTTGAGCTAAATCCAACGAGCGGTTTTTGAGTTAAAAAATTTTGAAAATTAAATTTTGAAAAAGATGGTTTTTCGTGGAAAACGGAAAATCCGACTAGTGCCGGTCTGTCGTAATATGTCAGAACGCTATCAATAGCCAAGTCTAGCTTGTACCAGCAGAAAACTGCGTCAAAAACGGTCAAAAAAATGTTCGAGATATTACAACTTGATGTTTTAGTTGGCGAGGTATAGGTGGATTTTCGTATGTGAAGCGAAATTTTTCTAAGTCCCAAATAATAAATTTTTAAAAATTTTTGAAGTTCTACAGCTCGGATCGGCGCGTGCAAGGTGTCAAAAGACGCGGCTCGGCGCGGGCTATAGGACTGCGCAGAAAACCGAAAAGCGCTACGAAGAAAATTTTGGAAAAGCGGTCAAAAAACCGTTTTTTATGTCGAAATGTTAGAGGAAAATGAAAATTTTTGCAGGTTTCCCTACAGTCGGCGGTGCAAAATGCGGTGCGGAGTGCGGGCACGGAAGGTAAGTATGTCTGCAAAAATTTTGAGCTAAATCCAACGAGCGGTTTTTGAGTTAAAAAATTTTGAAAATTAAATTTTGAAAAAGATGGTTTTTCGTGGAAAACGGAAAATCCGACTAGTGCCGGTCTGTCGTAATATGTCAGAACGCTATCAATAGCCAAGTCTAGCTTGTACCAGCAGAAAACTGCGTCAAAAACGGTCAAAAAATGTTCGAGATATTACAACTTGATGTTTTAGTTGGCGAGGTATAGGTGGATTTTCGTATGTGAAGCGAAATTTTTCTAAGTCCCAAATAATAAATTTTTAAAAATTTTTGAAGTTCTACAGCTCGGATCGGCGCGTGCAAGGTGTCAAAAGACGCGGCTCGGCGCGGGCTATAGGACTGCGCAGAAAACCGAAAAGCGCTACGAAGAAAATTTTGGAAAAGCGGTCAAAAAACCGTTTTTTATGTCGAAATGTTAGAGGAAAATGAAAATTTTTGCAGGTTTCCCTACAGTCGGCGGTGCAAAATGCGGTGCGGAGTGCGGGCACGGAAGGTAAGTATGTCTGCAAAAATTTTGAGCTAAATCCAACGAGCGGTTTTTGAGTTAAAAAATTTTGAAAATTAAATTTTGAAAAAGATGGTTCTTCGTGGAAAACGGAAAATCCGACTAGTGCCGGTCTGTCGTAATATGTCAGAACGCTATCAATAGCCAAGTCTAGCTTGTACCAGCAGAAAACTGCGTCAAAAACGGTCAAAAAATGTTCGAGATATTACAACTTGATGTTTTAGTTGGCGAGGTATAGGTGGATTTTCGTATGTGAAGCGAAATTTTTCTAAGTCCCAAATAATAAATTTTTAAAAATTTTTGAAGTTCTACAGCTCGGATCGGCGCGTGCAAGGTGTCAAAAGACGCGGCTCGGCGCGGGCTATAGGACTGCGCAGAAAACCGAAAAGCGCTACGAAGAAAATTTTGGAAAAGCGGTCAAAAAAACCGTTTTTTATGTCGAAATGTTAGAGGAAAATGAAAATTTTTGCAGGTTTCCCTACAGTCGGCGGTGCAAAATGCGGTGCGGAGTGCGGGCACGGAAGGTAAGTATGTCTGCAAAAATTTTGAGCTAAATCCAACGAGCGGTTTTTGAGTTAAAAAATTTTGAAAATTAAATTTTGAAAAAGATGGTTTTTCGTGGAAAACGGAAAATCCGACTAGTGCCGGTCTGTCGTAATATGTCAGAACGCTATCAATAGCCAAGTCTAGCTTGTACCAGCAGAAAACTGCGTCAAAAACGGTCAAAAAATGTTCGAGATATTACAACTTGATGTTTTAGTTGGCGAGGTATAGGTGGATTTTCGTATGTGAAGCGAAATTTTTCTAAGTCCCAAATAATAAATTTTTAAAAATTTTTGAAGTTCTACAGCTCGGATCGGCGCGTGCAAGGTGTCAAAAGACGCGGCTCGGCGCGGGCTATAGGACTGCGCAGAAAACCGAAAAGCGCTACGAAGAAAATTTTGGAAAAGCGGTCAAAAAACCGTTTTTTATGTCGAAATGTTAGAGGAAAATGAAAATTTTTGCAGGTTTCCCTACAGTCGGCGGTGCAAAATGCGGTGCGGAGTGCGGGCACGGAAGGTAAGTATGTCTGCAAAAATTTTGAGCTAAATCCAACGAGCGGTTTTTGAGTTAAAAAATTTTGAAAATTAAATTTTGAAAAAGATGGTTTTTCGTGGAAAACGGAAAATCCGACTAGTGCCGGTCTGTCGTAATATGTCAGAACGCTATCAATAGCCAAGTCTAGCTTGTACCAGCAGAAAACTGCGTCAAAAACGGTCAAAAAATGTTCGAGATATTACAACTTGATGTTTTAGTTGGCGAGGTATAGGTGGATTTTCGTATGTGAAGCGAAATTTTTCTAAGTCCCAAATAATAAATTTTTAAAAATTTTTGAAGTTCTACAGCTCGGATCGGCGCGTGCAAGGTGTCAAAAGACGCGGCTCGGCGCGGGCTATAGGACTGCGCAGAAAACCGAAAAGCGCTACGAAGAAAATTTTGGAAAAGCGGTCAAAAAACCGTTTTTTATGTCGAAATGTTAGAGGAAAATGAAAATTTTTGCAGGTTTCCCTACAGTCGGCGGTGCAAAATGCGGTGCGGAGTGCGGGCACGGAAGGTAAGTATGTCTGCAAAAATTTTGAGCTAAATCCAACGAGCGGTTTTTGAGTTAAAAAATTTTGAAAATTAAATTTTGAAAAAGATGGTTTTTCGTGGAAAACGGAAAATCCGACTAGTGCCGGTCTGTCGTAATATGTCAGAACGCTATCAATAGCCAAGTCTAGCTTGTACCAGCAGAAAACTGCGTCAAAAACGGTCAAAAAATGTTCGAGATATTACAACTTGATGTTTTAGTTGGCGAGGTATAGGTGGATTTTCGTATGTGAAGCGAAATTTTTCTAAGTCCCAAATAATAAATTTTTAAAAATTTTTGAAGTTCTACAGCTCGGATCGGCGCGTGCAAGGTGTCAAAAGACGCGGCTCGGCGCGGGCTATAGGACTGCGCAGAAAACCGAAAAGCGCTACGAAGAAAATTTTGGAAAAGCGGTCAAAAAACCGTTTTTTATGTCGAAATGTTAGAGGAAAATGAAAATTTTTGCAGGTTTCCCTACAGTCGGCGGTGCAAAATGCGGTGCGGAGTGCGGGCACGGAAGGTAAGTATGTCTGCAAAAATTTTGAGCTAAATCCAACGAGCGGTTTTTGAGTTAAAAAATTTTGAAAATTAAATTTTGAAAAAGATGGTTTTTCGTGGAAAACGGAAAATCCGACTAGTGCCGGTCTGTCGTAATATGTCAGAACGCTATCAATAGCCAAGTCTAGCTTGTACCAGCAGAAAACTGCGTCAAAAACGGTCAAAAAATGTTCGAGATATTACAACTTGATGTTTTAGTTGGCGAGGTATAGGTGGATTTTCGTATGTGAAGCGAAATTTTTCTAAGTCCCAAATAATAAATTTTTAAAAATTTTTGAAGTTCTACAGCTCGGATCGGCGCGTGCAAGGTGTCAAAAGACGCGGCTCGGCGCGGGCTATAGGACTGCGCAGAAAACCGAAAAGCGCTACGAAGAAAATTTTGGAAAAGCGGTCAAAAAACCGTTTTTTATGTCGAAATGTTAGAGGAAAATGAAAATTTTTGCAGGTTTCCCTACAGTCGGCGGTGCAAAATGCGGTGCGGAGTGCGGGCACGGAAGGTAAGTATGTCTGCAAAAATTTTGAGCTAAATCCAACGAGCGGTTTTTGAGTTAAAAAATTTTGAAAATTAAATTTTGAAAAAGATGGTTCTTCGTGGAAAACGGAAAATCCGACTAGTGCCGGTCTGTCGTAATATGTCAGAACGCTATCAATAGCCAAGTCTAGCTTGTACCAGCAGAAAACTGCGTCAAAAACGGTCAAAAAATGTTCGAGATATTACAACTTGATGTTTTAGTTGGCGAGGTATAGGTGGATTTTCGTATGTGAAGCGAAATTTTTCTAAGTCCCAAATAATAAATTTTTAAAAATTTTTGAAGTTCTACAGCTCGGATCGGCGCGTGCAAGGTGTCAAAAGACGCGGCTCGGCGCGGGCTATAGGACTGCGCAGAAAACCGAAAAGCGCTACGAAGAAAATTTTGGAAAAGCGGTCAAAAAACCGTTTTTTATGTCGAAATGTTAGAGGAAAATGAAAATTTTTGCAGGTTTCCCTACAGTCGGCGGTGCAAAATGCGGTGCGGAGTGCGGGCACGGAAGGTAAGTATGTCTGCAAAAATTTTGAGCTAAATCCAACGAGCGGTTTTTGAGTTAAAAAATTTTGAAAATTAAATTTTGAAAAAGATGGTTTTTCGTGGAAAACGGAAAATCCGACTAGTGCCGGTCTGTCGTAATATGTCAGAACGCTATCAATAGCCAAGTCTAGCTTGTACCAGCAGAAAACTGCGTCAAAAACGGTCAAAAAATGTTCGAGATATTACAACTTGATGTTTTAGTTGGCGAGGTATAGGTGGATTTTCGTATGTGAAGCGAAATTTTTCTAAGTCCCAAATAATAAATTTTTAAAAATTTTTGAAGTTCTACAGCTCGGATCGGCGCGTGCAAGGTGTCAAAAGACGCGGCTCGGCGCGGGCTATAGGACTGCGCAGAAAACCGAAAAGCGCTACGAAGAAAATTTTGGAAAAGCGGTCAAAAAACCGTTTTTTATGTCGAAATGTTAGAGGAAAATGAAAATTTTTGCAGGTTTCCCTACAGTCGGCGGTGCAAAATGCGGTGCGGAGTGCGGGCACGGAAGGTAAGTATGTCTGCAAAAATTTTGAGCTAAATCCAACGAGCGGTTTTTGAGTTAAAAAATTTTGAAAATTAAATTTTGAAAAAGATGGTTTTTCGTGGAAAACGGAAAATCCGACTAGTGCCGGTCTGTCGTAATATGTCAGAACGCTATCAATAGCCAAGTCTAGCTTGTACCAGCAGAAAACTGCGTCAAAAACGGTCAAAAAATGTTCGAGATATTACAACTTGATGTTTTAGTTGGCGAGGTATAGGTGGATTTTCGTATGTGAAGCGAAATTTTTCTAAGTCCCAAATAATAAATTTTTAAAAATTTTTGAAGTTCTACAGCTCGGATCGGCGCGTGCAAGGTGTCAAAAGACGCGGCTCGGCGCGGGCTATAGGACTGCGCAGAAAACCGAAAAGCGCTACGAAGAAAATTTTGGAAAAGCGGTCAAAAAACCGTTTTTTATGTCGAAATGTTAGAGGAAAATGAAAATTTTTGCAGGTTTCCCTACAGTCGGCGGTGCAAAATGCGGTGCGGAGTGCGGGCACGGAAGGTAAGTATGTCTGCAAAAATTTTGAGCTAAATCCAACGAGCGGTTTTTGAGTTAAAAAATTTTGAAAATTAAATTTTGAAAAAGATGGTTTTTCGTGGAAAACGGAAAATCCGACTAGTGCCGGTCTGTCGTAATATGTCAGAACGCTATCAATAGCCAAGTCTAGCTTGTACCAGCAGAAAACTGCGTCAAAAACGGTCAAAAAATGTTCGAGATATTACAACTTGATGTTTTAGTTGGCGAGGTATAGGTGGATTTTCGTATGTGAAGCGAAATTTTTCTAAGTCCCAAATAATAAATTTTTAAAAATTTTTGAAGTTCTACAGCTCGGATCGGCGCGTGCAAGGTGTCAAAAGACGCGGCTCGGCGCGGGCTATAGGACTGCGCAGAAAACCGAAAAGCGCTACGAAGAAAATTTTGGAAAAGCGGTCAAAAAACCGTTTTTTATGTCGAAATGTTAGAGGAAAATGAAAATTTTTGCAGGTTTCCCTACAGTCGGCGGTGCAAAATGCGGTGCGGAGTGCGGGCACGGAAGGTAAGTATGTCTGCAAAAATTTTGAGCTAAATCCAACGAGCGGTTTTTGAGTTAAAAAATTTTGAAAATTAAATTTTGAAAAAGATGGTTTTTCGTGGAAAACGGAAAATCCGACTAGTGCCGGTCTGTCGTAATATGTCAGAACGCTATCAATAGCCAAGTCTAGCTTGTACCAGCAGAAAACTGCGTCAAAAACGGTCAAAAAATGTTCGAGATATTTTTTTTTTTTTTTTTTTTTTTGGTGAGTGGGAAATCATCCAATGACTGCTCCCGTCCTGGGTGCGACGGGAGGGCGTGTCAGACTCTTACTGACTAAAACCCACTCATGTTCCTTCGATTGCCCTTTATGTTCCAGGGTCACGGTAACCACTATAAACATTCCGCAACCCCGGCAGGCGTTGGCCCTGTTGGGCCCCTTCCTGTGCTGACTCCTTCTCTTTGAGGCGCGCGTGGAACAAAACGCGCCGTCTACGCGGTCCTGGTCCTAGCCGGGCGGCGAGCTACCCATCGCTCGCCATCCGCAGAACCGCGCCTACGGTGGCCGGTAGTCGTCTTGCGACTCTCGACGTCTTCGCCTGGGTCTTAGTCCGGGGCGAGAGGCTCGTCGTTGCCTCTCGCGCGCCGCCGCTTCCTTCACAAGCATAACTGCTTCGCAGAAGGAGGCGACGGCATCCCATTCCGTCTCGCCCCGAAGCATGGCCTGAACCAGCGCCGGGCGCGAGAGGTCACCGCCGCCGATCGCCTCTACGAGGACACGTCGATGCTCCGCCCATGCGCGGCACACCTCAACTGTGTGCTCGACCGTGTCCTCCAGGCGACCGTTACTGCAGTGGTGACACCCAGGCGTCGCTTCCGCCCGAATCCGACACAGGAACCTCCCGAACTGACCATGTCCGGTGAGGACCTGTGTCAAGCGAAACGTGAGAGTGCCATGACGCCTCTCCAGCCACTCCTCAAAGAGGGGTCTTACCGCCGCTATAACGGCGTGCCCAGCACTAGGTTGCGACAGTCGTTGTCTCCATTCCGCCATGAGATCTCGCCGGAGCTCCGTGAGCCGTGCCGCGATAACCCGCGGCATCGGGACTTCACCCCGGCGTTGCACTTCCACGCGCCACTCGTACGTGTGTGCAAGGACTGTTGCCTCCAGATCCCACGGCGGGACGCCGGCAAGGAGGCATGCCGCCTCACAGGAGACCGTGCGGTATCCCCGCACCATGCGAATGGCCATGACCCTCTGGGACGCCCTCAGAAGTCGGGCCGGAGCCGCGGCTAGATTGGGCGCCCACACCGGAGCCCCGTAGAGGGCCATGGACCGCACGATCCCCGTGTAGAGCCTCCGGCAGGAGGCGTTTGGGCCACCGAGATTGGGCAGGAGCCGCTTGAGGGCAGCTCCGGCCTTCGCCAGTTTGGGGCCCAAACGTCGGAAGTGCTCCGTAAAGTTCCATCGGTTGTCGAGGACAAGTCCCAGGTACTTTATCGTCGACTCGACACCGATGTGAACCCCTCCTACCGTTATCTGAGACCCCGGAGGTGGCCGGTGCCGAGGGCCATGAAAACACATGGCCTCGGACTTGTGCAGGGCCACCTCAAGTCCCAGTTGCCGGATCCTATCCACGACTGTCGCAACACCACTCGACATCAAGTCGGCCGCCGCCTGGAACGACCCTCCCTGCGCTAGGACTAGCGTGTCGTCAGCGTAGCACACTACGCTGACGCCTTCGGGAAGGTCGGCGCGCAGCACCCAGTCGTACCCGATGTCCCACAGAAGCGGCCCCAAGACCGATCCCTGTGGAACACCGCACGACATCCCTCGTCGACTCCACACTCCCTCGTGACCGGGGTAGATGACGGCCCTGTCCGTCAGATAGGCCTCGACCACACGACAGAGGTAGGCAGGCATCCGGTGATACCGGAGTGCCGCCCCTATGCACCCCCAAGGCAGGGTATTGAAGGCGTTGGCGATGTCGAGAGACACCGCCAAGACGACCCTGCCCTGTGCCACCGCATCCCCTGTCGTAAGGGCTCGTACGCGCATGATGGCGTCCACCGTGGAGCGTCCCTGCGGAAGCCGAACTGACCGTCCGCCAGATCCGGCCCCACCCGCATCAGCCGCTCGACGAGGCGGCTCGCAATCACTCTCTCCAAGAGCTTTGCCGCCTCGTCGAGCAAAACGATGGGCCGGTACGCGGACGGAGAGTCCGCAGGACGCCCCGGCTTCGGTATGAGGACCAGCTTCCCTGTCTTCCAACGAAGTGGGAACTGGCCCTCCTCCAAGCATGCGCTAAAGAGCCCCCTTAGTCGAGGCCCGAGAGCCCCTAAGGCCAGGACCCAGGCCTTCCCTGGTAGGCCGTCGGGTCCTGGGGCGGTGTTCTTGGCCCTAAGCCTTAGCACCGCCACTCCCAGTTCTACCTCGGTCACCTCTGGAACGTCGTCGTCGTCGCCGTCGCGGTCCGCATCGGACACCGCCGGTGGCGGAGCCATGAGCGGGGGAGAAAACTCCCCCCGCGAAGGGAACAGAGCGCTCACAACGCCCTCTACGACCTGGGGCCGGAGACTCTGCGTCAGCGGGGGGCCCGCGGTACGGAGCTTGCCCCGCACCGCCAAGTAGGGGCGCCCCCACGGATCTCTGTCCAGAGTCCCCAGCGTCTCTTGGCGGGCCGAAGCTTTGGCCCGCAATATCTCCAGTCGGAGGGCTTCCTTCGCCGCTCTGTACCCCTCGTACAGCTCCGCCTCAATGGCATCCGCATCCACAGGGCGGATACGGAGCCTGCGGTGTCTGGTGTACGGGCGTCGCGCAGCCACGCACGCCTCACGTAGTGACGTGATTTGCGGCGACCACCAGTACACCTGGCGCTGACCCCTTCCAGGCTGAACCCGGGGCATTGCCATGTCACAGATATCGGACATGGCCTCCTGGAACCACCCAGCCTCGGCATTGATGTCGGCAGGCCTGTCCGGTGATGACACCCAGGCCTGCACTATCGAGGCTTCCAGGAGAAGCTCCCGGTCCAGCTGCTTCAGCGCCCAACGCGGACCGCTTGGGGTCCGTCGGACCGGCGCAGCGGAGGTCTGGGCGGAGACGTCAAACCGGATGTACCGGTGGTCGGAGAACGTCTCCACCTCCTCCATTACGCGCCAGTCAACGACACGCGGTGACAGAGCGGGGCTGGCGAACGAGATGTCCACCACCGACTCACCCCGCATCCGCACACACGTGGGGACGGAACCCTGGTTCAGCACAACTAGGCCTGCCTCTAGGGCCCAGTTTTCCACCATTCTGCCCCGTGCGTCAGTATATCGGGAGCCCCAAGCCAAATTCTTGGCATTGAAGTCCCCGAGAACGAGCACGGGGAGGGTTCGGAACCCGGCGACGACGACGCTCAGCTCCATAAGGGAGTTGTGGAGTTCGACGAGGGATCGGCTCGGGGAGAGATAGACGCCTACCACGGCGATCTCCCCAAACCGTGCCGCAACGCACCCCTGTGCCCTCTTGACGCCTTCGAGGGTTGGGGTACCGGCGGCGGCCGACGAGATGATGGTCACCGAGCCGCTCAGGTCCTCCACCCAAGAATCCCTGGGCGGGACAAAGTACGGCTCGGAGACCACGGCGATGTTGATCGACCACTGCGCCATGCTCTGGAGCAACAGATCCTGAGCGGCGGCGCAGTGGTTGATGTTCGCCTGTACGAGGCGCAATGGAGCCATTATTGGCACTCCATTGCGGCCTCGGTAGTCGCGGCAGCAGCGACGGGCGCGGCAGCGGCGGGAACGGCGGGAGCGGCGGCAGCAGCAGCGGGAGCGGCGGCAGCGGCGGCAGAGGGCCCTTGCCCTTGCCTCTTGTCTTGGCGGGTGGGGCGCAAGCCTTGCCCCCAGCCCGGTGATCAGCCGGCTTGCCAGCTGCCGCACATACAAAGCAGTGCGGCGCGGCAGTGCACGAGCCGGCCTTGTGACCGGGCTGACCGCAGCGGAAGCAATCCCCGCTACGGTCGACCTCCGCGGTGCAGCGGACACCGACATGGTGCCCCACCTGGCACCTGTAGCACCGCAGAGGCCTGGGCTCCAGCAGCTTAACTTGCGCTGAAGTCCATCCCACCTTCAGCCTGTGGCCCTCCTCCGAGATCGCCTTCGCACCGACGGGGACAGCTCACCGTGACCGCTCCCAGCCTGGAGCGGTCAAGGCGGATGGTGCCCACCCGCAAGTCGTCGGTGGGGCATCCCCCCGCCTTGGCAACGGCGGCCGCCACCTCCTCCGCCCTGACGGAGTCGTCCAGGCCGAGATGCGCACATCTATGCGCATGGTGGGCCTGGACACTCGGACCTCCTCCGCCGGTAGCGACGCCCGGAGCCTTTCAGCCAGTGCGTCGGCGATGGGGCCGCTGGTGGCTCCCGGGACCTCGAGCATGCGGGCTCCGGTAGCCGTGACCCGGAGCCGCAGGCCTTCGGCGACGCCGATCTCGGCCAAGTCACCGCCGCTCTCGCCTTCGTAAGGACGGACCCGTAGGTCACGCCCTTCTTCTCCGCCTCCGGCTGCAGGGTGATTACCACCGCTGCAGTCTTTGGAGTGCGGAGCCTGGCCGCAAGGCTCCGTGCCTTGCGACGCTCCCGCTGCCGCTGCCGCTTTTTTGCGGCCCTGGCCGCCTTGGCCGCCTTTTTTTTCCCCTGCGACTTGCCAGCCGGGCTCAGCCGGACTTTCGGCAGTCGGGGGAGAAGGGGGAAGAGAGGCAGGCGGCGGGGGACGTTGTGCAGCACACTCGCTGCTGGTGCCCCCGCCGCTTTGGGCTTCGCCGCCTTGCCTTGTTGGGCGGTGCGGCCTTCCCCTTTGCCTGTTGCGGCGCGGTGGCACGCCTTGACGTGCCCGCCGCAGGAGTCGCGGCCACAGCGGCAAATGATGCCGCTGGCCTTGCCGTCGACGCCGCCGGGACCGCACGACTAGCCGCGAGTGGGGGCGGAGGACAATGCCTTCCAGCACCGAAAACCGGCGCTGGAAGTCCGCCATGCCCTGCACCACAGCTTTGAGCAGGTCCCGCTCCGACTCCTCCTTGGGCTCCTCTGTGCGGGGCGCATCCCCCCGGAGCCTGGCCAGCTCCGCGTTCAGCTTCTTGTTTTCTTCCCGCAGGTCCTCAATGGCGGCCCGCATGGCGGCCAGCTCCGTGCCCGAAGAATTCTCGGCATTCGCCGCCGCCAAAATCTCGGCAGTGGCATCGGCGATGGCCCTGTCCTTCGAGCCCTTCTTCTTTTTGAGGGCCACAGACACCAACGCCGAGGTCACTACCTCCGCCAGGCTAACCGCGCGCTCCGGTTTGGAGCTCCCCGCGGTGGTCGGATGCACCGTCAACCTGCGCGGAAGCCGCTCCAGGTGTCGCGCCCTCCAGGGCGAGCCTTTCAGCTCGCCGAGCCGCCTCCTGCGCGGGGAGCTTGCGCCCCCCTCCTCCAACACGGCCCGCACCCCGCCTGCTGGTGGGGATTTTGGGGGCCGGTGCCGCCGCTTCGCTGTCGGAGGACGACGAGGCGCCCTCCGACATTGTCCGCTTTCTGCTGCGGCTTCTCCTCCTTTCTCGCCCTGAGCTACCCGAGCTCGAGCCGTTCGAGCTCGAGCTTCTAGAGCTCGAGCCCATCACTGCGTCAGCCTCAATAGACCGCGCCTCTCCTTTCTCCGGTGTTTTTTAAATATTGTTTTGGATCATTCATAGTCAAGTCCACGAGTATGGGGGATTTAAGACGTACACCCAGGATAACCCCCTGTACCTGGGCAAGTGTACATTTGTAACCCAACCAGAGGGTCCACCGGTTCCCTGGCTGGGGGTGCGCTAGAGACTGATGCGCCGTCCACAAATAGACGACACTACTCCTCAGCCATTCGTACCTTCGCCACGCACCAGAACTTGGTATTAGAGGTGATTTTTTATAGAGGTTGTCTACCTCGCGGCCCGGGCGGTTAAGCCAAGGCCCTCGACCCCCGTCGAAAGTCAGAGACATGACCGTAACAGACTACGGGGCTACGAGATCAACGGGGGCAGCTAGGGATGACGACCCCCAGCTGCCTGCTCTGCGGCAGGGTGAGTGCACGCAGAGCCCGTTCCCCGACTCCAACACACACTGCCCTCTGCTACTCAGAGGGACAGGTGGTGGAGTCCTCCGCGACAGAATATTCGAAAGTGTGCAACGAGACCCCACAGGCACAACGTACCGTGACGAGTCGTTGCACACCTCCCGGGGTGCACCGTCCCTCGGACTGGTCTTCGCCCCGGACGGATCCATAAGCGAACTCCAGCCCTCGGGCACACGAGGAGGTTTTCTGTCCATGCACCCCATGTTCGAGATATTACAACTTGATGTTTTAGTTGGCGAGGTATAGGTGGATTTTCGTATGTGAAGCGAAATTTTTCTAAGTCCCAAATAATAAATTTTTAAAAATTTTTGAAGTTCTACAGCTCGGATCGGCGCGTGCAAGGTGTCAAAAGACGCGGCTCGGCGCGGGCTATAGGACTGCGCAGAAAACCGAAAAGCGCTACGAAGAAAATTTTGGAAAAGCGGTCAAAAAACCGTTTTTTATGTCGAAATGTTAGAGGAAAATGAAAATTTTTGCAGGTTTCCCTACAGTCGGCGGTGCAAAATGCGGTGCGGAGTGCGGGCACGGAAGGTAAGTATGTCTGCAAAAATTTTGAGCTAAATCCAACGAGCGGTTTTTGAGTTAAAAAATTTTGAAAATTAAATTTTGAAAAAGATGGTTTTTCGTGGAAAACGGAAAATCCGACTAGTGCCGGTCTGTCGTAATATGTCAGAACGCTATCAATAGCCAAGTCTAGCTTGTACCAGCAGAAAACTGCGTCAAAAACGGTCAAAAAATGTTCGAGATATTACAACTTGATGTTTTAGTTGGCGAGGTATAGGTGGATTTTCGTATGTGAAGCGAAATTTTTCTAAGTCCCAAATAATAAATTTTTAAAAATTTTTGAAGTTCTACAGCTCGGATCGGCGCGTGCAAGGTGTCAAAAGACGCGGCTCGGCGCGGGCTATAGGACTGCGCAGAAAACCGAAAAGCGCTACGAAGAAAATTTTGGAAAAGCGGTCAAAAAACCGTTTTTTATGTCGAAATGTTAGAGGAAAATGAAAATTTTTGCAGGTTTCCCTACAGTCGGCGGTGCAAAATGCGGTGCGGAGTGCGGGCACGGAAGGTAAGTATGTCTGCAAAAATTTTGAGCTAAATCCAACGAGCGGTTTTTGAGTTAAAAAATTTTGAAAATTAAATTTTGAAAAAGATGGTTTTTCGTGGAAAACGGAAAATCCGACTAGTGCCGGTCTGTCGTAATATGTCAGAACGCTATCAATAGCCAAGTCTAGCTTGTACCAGCAGAAAACTGCGTCAAAAACGGTCAAAAAATGTTCGAGATATTACAACTTGATGTTTTAGTTGGCGAGGTATAGGTGGATTTTCGTATGTGAAGCGAAATTTTTCTAAGTCCCAAATAATAAATTTTTAAAAATTTTTGAAGTTCTACAGCTCGGATCGGCGCGTGCAAGGTGTCAAAAGACGCGGCTCGGCGCGGGCTATAGGACTGCGCAGAAAACCGAAAAGCGCTACGAAGAAAATTTTGGAAAAGCGGTCAAAAAACCGTTTTTTATGTCGAAATGTTAGAGGAAAATGAAAATTTTTGCAGGTTTCCCTACAGTCGGCGGTGCAAAATGCGGTGCGGAGTGCGGGCACGGAAGGTAAGTATGTCTGCAAAAATTTTGAGCTAAATCCAACGAGCGGTTTTTGAGTTAAAAAATTTTGAAAATTAAATTTTGAAAAAGATGGTTTTTCGTGGAAAACGGAAAATCCGACTAGTGCCGGTCTGTCGTAATATGTCAGAACGCTATCAATAGCCAAGTCTAGCTTGTACCAGCAGAAAACTGCGTCAAAAACGGTCAAAAAATGTTCGAGATATTACAACTTGATGTTTTAGTTGGCGAGGTATAGGTGGATTTTCGTATGTGAAGCGAAATTTTTCTAAGTCCCAAATAATAAATTTTTAAAAATTTTTGAAGTTCTACAGCTCGGATCGGCGCGTGCAAGGTGTCAAAAGACGCGGCTCGGCGCGGGCTATAGGACTGCGCAGAAAACCGAAAAGCGCTACGAAGAAAATTTTGGAAAAGCGGTCAAAAAACCGTTTTTTATGTCGAAATGTTAGAGGAAAATGAAAATTTTTGCAGGTTTCCCTACAGTCGGCGGTGCAAAATGCGGTGCGGAGTGCGGGCACGGAAGGTAAGTATGTCTGCAAAAATTTTGAGCTAAATCCAACGAGCGGTTTTTGAGTTAAAAAATTTTGAAAATTAAATTTTGAAAAAGATGGTTTTTCGTGGAAAACGGAAAATCCGACTAGTGCCGGTCTGTCGTAATATGTCAGAACGCTATCAATAGCCAAGTCTAGCTTGTACCAGCAGAAAACTGCGTCAAAAACGGTCAAAAAATGTTCGAGATATTACAACTTGATGTTTTAGTTGGCGAGGTATAGGTGGATTTTCGTATGTGAAGCGAAATTTTTCTAAGTCCCAAATAATAAATTTTTAAAAATTTTTGAAGTTCTACAGCTCGGATCGGCGCGTGCAAGGTGTCAAAAGACGCGGCTCGGCGCGGGCTATAGGACTGCGCAGAAAACCGAAAAGCGCTACGAAGAAAATTTTGGAAAAGCGGTCAAAAAACCGTTTTTTATGTCGAAATGTTAGAGGAAAATGAAAATTTTTGCAGGTTTCCCTACAGTCGGCGGTGCAAAATGCGGTGCGGAGTGCGGGCACGGAAGGTAAGTATGTCTGCAAAAATTTTGAGCTAAATCCAACGAGCGGTTTTTGAGTTAAAAAATTTTGAAAATTAAATTTTGAAAAAGATGGTTTTTCGTGGAAAACGGAAAATCCGACTAGTGCCGGTCTGTCGTAATATGTCAGAACGCTATCAATAGCCAAGTCTAGCTTGTACCAGCAGAAAACTGCGTCAAAAACGGTCAAAAAATGTTCGAGATATTACAACTTGATGTTTTAGTTGGCGAGGTATAGGTGGATTTTCGTATGTGAAGCGAAATTTTTCTAAGTCCCAAATAATAAATTTTTAAAAATTTTTGAAGTTCTACAGCTCGGATCGGCGCGTGCAAGGTGTCAAAAGACGCGGCTCGGCGCGGGCTATAGGACTGCGCAGAAAACCGAAAAGCGCTACGAAGAAAATTTTGGAAAAGCGGTCAAAAAACCGTTTTTTATGTCGAAATGTTAGAGGAAAATGAAAATTTTTGCAGGTTTCCCTACAGTCGGCGGTGCAAAATGCGGTGCGGAGTGCGGGCACGGAAGGTAAGTATGTCTGCAAAAATTTTGAGCTAAATCCAACGAGCGGTTTTTGAGTTAAAAAATTTTGAAAATTAAATTTTGAAAAAGATGGTTTTTCGTGGAAAACGGAAAATCCGACTAGTGCCGGTCTGTCGTAATATGTCAGAACGCTATCAATAGCCAAGTCTAGCTTGTACCAGCAGAAAACTGCGTCAAAAACGGTCAAAAAATGTTCGAGATATTACAACTTGATGTTTTAGTTGGCGAGGTATAGGTGGATTTTCGTATGTGAAGCGAAATTTTTCTAAGTCCCAAATAATAAATTTTTAAAAATTTTTGAAGTTCTACAGCTCGGATCGGCGCGTGCAAGGTGTCAAAAGACGCGGCTCGGCGCGGGCTATAGGACTGCGCAGAAAACCGAAAAGCGCTACGAAGAAAATTTTGGAAAAGCGGTCAAAAAACCGTTTTTTATGTCGAAATGTTAGAGGAAAATGAAAATTTTTGCAGGTTTCCCTACAGTCGGCGGTGCAAAATGCGGTGCGGAGTGCGGGCACGGAAGGTAAGTATGTCTGCAAAAATTTTGAGCTAAATCCAACGAGCGGTTTTTGAGTTAAAAAATTTTGAAAATTAAATTTTGAAAAAGATGGTTTTTCGTGGAAAACGGAAAATCCGACTAGTGCCGGTCTGTCGTAATATGTCAGAACGCTATCAATAGCCAAGTCTAGCTTGTACCAGCAGAAAACTGCGTCAAAAACGGTCAAAAAATGTTCGAGATATTACAACTTGATGTTTTAGTTGGCGAGGTATAGGTGGATTTTCGTATGTGAAGCGAAATTTTTCTAAGTCCCAAATAATAAATTTTTAAAAATTTTTGAAGTTCTACAGCTCGGATCGGCGCGTGCAAGGTGTCAAAAGACGCGGCTCGGCGCGGGCTATAGGACTGCGCAGAAAACCGAAAAGCGCTACGAAGAAAATTTTGGAAAAGCGGTCAAAAAACCGTTTTTTATGTCGAAATGTTAGAGGAAAATGAAAATTTTTGCAGGTTTCCCTACAGTCGGCGGTGCAAAATGCGGTGCGGAGTGCGGGCACGGAAGGTAAGTATGTCTGCAAAAATTTTGAGCTAAATCCAACGAGCGGTTTTTGAGTTAAAAAATTTTGAAAATTAAATTTTGAAAAAGATGGTTTTTCGTGGAAAACGGAAAATCCGA
The DNA here is from genome assembly GCA_033675125.1 of Athetis lepigone. NCBI lineage: Eukaryota > Metazoa > Arthropoda > Insecta > Lepidoptera > Noctuidae > Athetis > Athetis lepigone. The sequence goes on along the minus strand of JAWMCH010000252.1, from coordinate 15,582 downwards.
CTAGTGCCGGTCTGTCGTAATATGTCAGAACGCTATCAATAGCCAAGTCTAGCTTGTACCAGCAGAAAACTGCGTCAAAAACGGTCAAAAAATGTTCGAGATATTACAACTTGATGTTTTAGTTGGCGAGGTATAGGTGGATTTTCGTATGTGAAGCGAAATTTTTCTAAGTCCCAAATAATAAATTTTTAAAAATTTTTGAAGTTCTACAGCTCGGATCGGCGCGTGCAAGGTGTCAAAAGACGCGGCTCGGCGCGGGCTATAGGACTGCGCAGAAAACCGAAAAGCGCTACGAAGAAAATTTTGGAAAAGCGGTCAAAAAACCGTTTTTTATGTCGAAATGTTAGAGGAAAATGAAAATTTTTGCAGGTTTCCCTACAGTCGGCGGTGCAAAATGCGGTGCGGAGTGCGGGCACGGAAGGTAAGTATGTCTGCAAAAATTTTGAGCTAAATCCAACGAGCGGTTTTTGAGTTAAAAAATTTTGAAAATTAAATTTTGAAAAAGATGGTTTTTCGTGGAAAACGGAAAATCCGACTAGTGCCGGTCTGTCGTAATATGTCAGAACGCTATCAATAGCCAAGTCTAGCTTGTACCAGCAGAAAACTGCGTCAAAAACGGTCAAAAAATGTTCGAGATATTACAACTTGATGTTTTAGTTGGCGAGGTATAGGTGGATTTTCGTATGTGAAGCGAAATTTTTCTAAGTCCCAAATAATAAATTTTTAAAAATTTTTGAAGTTCTACAGCTCGGATCGGCGCGTGCAAGGTGTCAAAAGACGCGGCTCGGCGCGGGCTATAGGACTGCGCAGAAAACCGAAAAGCGCTACGAAGAAAATTTTGGAAAAGCGGTCAAAAAACCGTTTTTTATGTCGAAATGTTAGAGGAAAATGAAAATTTTTGCAGGTTTCCCTACAGTCGGCGGTGCAAAATGCGGTGCGGAGTGCGGGCACGGAAGGTAAGTATGTCTGCAAAAATTTTGAGCTAAATCCAACGAGCGGTTTTTGAGTTAAAAAATTTTGAAAATTAAATTTTGAAAAAGATGGTTTTTCGTGGAAAACGGAAAATCCGACTAGTGCCGGTCTGTCGTAATATGTCAGAACGCTATCAATAGCCAAGTCTAGCTTGTACCAGCAGAAAACTGCGTCAAAAACGGTCAAAAAATGTTCGAGATATTACAACTTGATGTTTTAGTTGGCGAGGTATAGGTGGATTTTCGTATGTGAAGCGAAATTTTTCTAAGTCCCAAATAATAAATTTTTAAAAATTTTTGAAGTTCTACAGCTCGGATCGGCGCGTGCAAGGTGTCAAAAGACGCGGCTCGGCGCGGGCTATAGGACTGCGCAGAAAACCGAAAAGCGCTACGAAGAAAATTTTGGAAAAGCGGTCAAAAAACCGTTTTTTATGTCGAAATGTTAGAGGAAAATGAAAATTTTTGCAGGTTTCCCTACAGTCGGCGGTGCAAAATGCGGTGCGGAGTGCGGGCACGGAAGGTAAGTATGTCTGCAAAAATTTTGAGCTAAATCCAACGAGCGGTTTTTGAGTTAAAAAATTTTGAAAATTAAATTTTGAAAAAGATGGTTTTTCGTGGAAAACGGAAAATCCGACTAGTGCCGGTCTGTCGTAATATGTCAGAACGCTATCAATAGCCAAGTCTAGCTTGTACCAGCAGAAAACTGCGTCAAAAACGGTCAAAAAATGTTCGAGATATTACAACTTGATGTTTTAGTTGGCGAGGTATAGGTGGATTTTCGTATGTGAAGCGAAATTTTTCTAAGTCCCAAATAATAAATTTTTAAAAATTTTTGAAGTTCTACAGCTCGGATCGGCGCGTGCAAGGTGTCAAAAGACGCGGCTCGGCGCGGGCTATAGGACTGCGCAGAAAACCGAAAAGCGCTACGAAGAAAATTTTGGAAAAGCGGTCAAAAAACCGTTTTTTATGTCGAAATGTTAGAGGAAAATGAAAATTTTTGCAGGTTTCCCTACAGTCGGCGGTGCAAAATGCGGTGCGGAGTGCGGGCACGGAAGGTAAGTATGTCTGCAAAAATTTTGAGCTAAATCCAACGAGCGGTTTTTGAGTTAAAAAATTTTGAAAATTAAATTTTGAAAAAGATGGTTTTTCGTGGAAAACGGAAAATCCGACTAGTGCCGGTCTGTCGTAATATGTCAGAACGCTATCAATAGCCAAGTCTAGCTTGTACCAGCAGAAAACTGCGTCAAAAACGGTCAAAAAATGTTCGAGATATTACAACTTGATGTTTTAGTTGGCGAGGTATAGGTGGATTTTCGTATGTGAAGCGAAATTTTTCTAAGTCCCAAATAATAAATTTTTAAAAATTTTTGAAGTTCTACAGCTCGGATCGGCGCGTGCAAGGTGTCAAAAGACGCGGCTCGGCGCGGGCTATAGGACTGCGCAGAAAACCGAAAAGCGCTACGAAGAAAATTTTGGAAAAGCGGTCAAAAAACCGTTTTTTATGTCGAAATGTTAGAGGAAAATGAAAATTTTTGCAGGTTTCCCTACAGTCGGCGGTGCAAAATGCGGTGCGGAGTGCGGGCACGGAAGGTAAGTATGTCTGCAAAAATTTTGAGCTAAATCCAACGAGCGGTTTTTGAGTTAAAAAATTTTGAAAATTAAATTTTGAAAAAGATGGTTTTTCGTGGAAAACGGAAAATCCGACTAGTGCCGGTCTGTCGTAATATGTCAGAACGCTATCAATAGCCAAGTCTAGCTTGTACCAGCAGAAAACTGCGTCAAAAACGGTCAAAAAATGTTCGAGATATTACAACTTGATGTTTTAGTTGGCGAGGTATAGGTGGATTTTCGTATGTGAAGCGAAATTTTTCTAAGTCCCAAATAATAAATTTTTAAAAATTTTTGAAGTTCTACAGCTCGGATCGGCGCGTGCAAGGTGTCAAAAGACGCGGCTCGGCGCGGGCTATAGGACTGCGCAGAAAACCGAAAAGCGCTACGAAGAAAATTTTGGAAAAGCGGTCAAAAAACCGTTTTTTATGTCGAAATGTTAGAGGAAAATGAAAATTTTTGCAGGTTTCCCTACAGTCGGCGGTGCAAAATGCGGTGCGGAGTGCGGGCACGGAAGGTAAGTATGTCTGCAAAAATTTTGAGCTAAATCCAACGAGCGGTTTTTGAGTTAAAAAATTTTGAAAATTAAATTTTGAAAAAGATGGTTTTTCGTGGAAAACGGAAAATCCGACTAGTGCCGGTCTGTCGTAATATGTCAGAACGCTATCAATAGCCAAGTCTAGCTTGTACCAGCAGAAAACTGCGTCAAAAACGGTCAAAAAATGTTCGAGATATTACAACTTGATGTTTTAGTTGGCGAGGTATAGGTGGATTTTCGTATGTGAAGCGAAATTTTTCTAAGTCCCAAATAATAAATTTTTAAAAATTTTTGAAGTTCTACAGCTCGGATCGGCGCGTGCAAGGTGTCAAAAGACGCGGCTCGGCGCGGGCTATAGGACTGCGCAGAAAACCGAAAAGCGCTACGAAGAAAATTTTGGAAAAGCGGTCAAAAAACCGTTTTTTATGTCGAAATGTTAGAGGAAAATGAAAATTTTTGCAGGTTTCCCTACAGTCGGCGGTGCAAAATGCGGTGCGGAGTGCGGGCACGGAAGGTAAGTATGTCTGCAAAAATTTTGAGCTAAATCCAACGAGCGGTTTTTGAGTTAAAAAATTTTGAAAATTAAATTTTGAAAAAGATGGTTTTTCGTGGAAAACGGAAAATCCGACTAGTGCCGGTCTGTCGTAATATGTCAGAACGCTATCAATAGCCAAGTCTAGCTTGTACCAGCAGAAAACTGCGTCAAAAACGGTCAAAAAATGTTCGAGATATTACAACTTGATGTTTTAGTTGGCGAGGTATAGGTGGATTTTCGTATGTGAAGCGAAATTTTTCTAAGTCCCAAATAATAAATTTTTAAAAATTTTTGAAGTTCTACAGCTCGGATCGGCGCGTGCAAGGTGTCAAAAGACGCGGCTCGGCGCGGGCTATAGGACTGCGCAGAAAACCGAAAAGCGCTACGAAGAAAATTTTGGAAAAGCGGTCAAAAAACCGTTTTTTATGTCGAAATGTTAGAGGAAAATGAAAATTTTTGCAGGTTTCCCTACAGTCGGCGGTGCAAAATGCGGTGCGGAGTGCGGGCACGGAAGGTAAGTATGTCTGCAAAAATTTTGAGCTAAATCCAACGAGCGGTTTTTGAGTTAAAAAATTTTGAAAATTAAATTTTGAAAAAGATGGTTTTTCGTGGAAAACGGAAAATCCGACTAGTGCCGGTCTGTCGTAATATGTCAGAACGCTATCAATAGCCAAGTCTAGCTTGTACCAGCAGAAAACTGCGTCAAAAACGGTCAAAAAATGTTCGAGATATTACAACTTGATGTTTTAGTTGGCGAGGTATAGGTGGATTTTCGTATGTGAAGCGAAATTTTTCTAAGTCCCAAATAATAAATTTTTAAAAATTTTTGAAGTTCTACAGCTCGGATCGGCGCGTGCAAGGTGTCAAAAGACGCGGCTCGGCGCGGGCTATAGGACTGCGCAGAAAACCGAAAAGCGCTACGAAGAAAATTTTGGAAAAGCGGTCAAAAAACCGTTTTTTATGTCGAAATGTTAGAGGAAAATGAAAATTTTTGCAGGTTTCCCTACAGTCGGCGGTGCAAAATGCGGTGCGGAGTGCGGGCACGGAAGGTAAGTATGTCTGCAAAAATTTTGAGCTAAATCCAACGAGCGGTTTTTGAGTTAAAAAATTTTGAAAATTAAATTTTGAAAAAGATGGTTTTTCGTGGAAAACGGAAAATCCGACTAGTGCCGGTCTGTCGTAATATGTCAGAACGCTATCAATAGCCAAGTCTAGCTTGTACCAGCAGAAAACTGCGTCAAAAACGGTCAAAAAATGTTCGAGATATTACAACTTGATGTTTTAGTTGGCGAGGTATAGGTGGATTTTCGTATGTGAAGCGAAATTTTTCTAAGTCCCAAATAATAAATTTTTAAAAATTTTTGAAGTTCTACAGCTCGGATCGGCGCGTGCAAGGTGTCAAAAGACGCGGCTCGGCGCGGGCTATAGGACTGCGCAGAAAACCGAAAAGCGCTACGAAGAAAATTTTGGAAAAGCGGTCAAAAAACCGTTTTTTATGTCGAAATGTTAGAGGAAAATGAAAATTTTTGCAGGTTTCCCTACAGTCGGCGGTGCAAAATGCGGTGCGGAGTGCGGGCACGGAAGGTAAGTATGTCTGCAAAAATTTTGAGCTAAATCCAACGAGCGGTTTTTGAGTTAAAAAATTTTGAAAATTAAATTTTGAAAAAGATGGTTTTTCGTGGAAAACGGAAAATCCGACTAGTGCCGGTCTGTCGTAATATGTCAGAACGCTATCAATAGCCAAGTCTAGCTTGTACCAGCAGAAAACTGCGTCAAAAACGGTCAAAAAATGTTCGAGATATTACAACTTGATGTTTTAGTTGGCGAGGTATAGGTGGATTTTCGTATGTGAAGCGAAATTTTTCTAAGTCCCAAATAATAAATTTTTAAAAATTTTTGAAGTTCTACAGCTCGGATCGGCGCGTGCAAGGTGTCAAAAGACGCGGCTCGGCGCGGGCTATAGGACTGCGCAGAAAACCGAAAAGCGCTACGAAGAAAATTTTGGAAAAGCGGTCAAAAAAACCGTTTTTTATGTCGAAATGTTAGAGGAAAATGAAAATTTTTGCAGGTTTCCCTACAGTCGGCGGTGCAAAATGCGGTGCGGAGTGCGGGCACGGAAGGTAAGTATGTCTGCAAAAATTTTGAGCTAAATCCAACGAGCGGTTTTTGAGTTAAAAAATTTTGAAAATTAAATTTTGAAAAAGATGGTTTTTCGTGGAAAACGGAAAATCCGACTAGTGCCGGTCTGTCGTAATATGTCAGAACGCTATCAATAGCCAAGTCTAGCTTGTACCAGCAGAAAACTGCGTCAAAAACGGTCAAAAAATGTTCGAGATATTACAACTTGATGTTTTAGTTGGCGAGGTATAGGTGGATTTTCGTATGTGAAGCGAAATTTTTCTAAGTCCCAAATAATAAATTTTTAAAAATTTTTGAAGTTCTACAGCTCGGATCGGCGCGTGCAAGGTGTCAAAAGACGCGGCTCGGCGCGGGCTATAGGACTGCGCAGAAAACCGAAAAGCGCTACGAAGAAAATTTTGGAAAAGCGGTCAAAAAACCGTTTTTTATGTCGAAATGTTAGAGGAAAATGAAAATTTTTGCAGGTTTCCCTACAGTCGGCGGTGCAAAATGCGGTGCGGAGTGCGGGCACGGAAGGTAAGTATGTCTGCAAAAATTTTGAGCTAAATCCAACGAGCGGTTTTTGAGTTAAAAAATTTTGAAAATTAAATTTTGAAAAAGATGGTTTTTCGTGGAAAACGGAAAATCCGACTAGTGCCGGTCTGTCGTAATATGTCAGAACGCTATCAATAGCCAAGTCTAGCTTGTACCAGCAGAAAACTGCGTCAAAAACGGTCAAAAAATGTTCGAGATATTACAACTTGATGTTTTAGTTGGCGAGGTATAGGTGGATTTTCGTATGTGAAGCGAAATTTTTCTAAGTCCCAAATAATAAATTTTTAAAAATTTTTGAAGTTCTACAGCTCGGATCGGCGCGTGCAAGGTGTCAAAAGACGCGGCTCGGCGCGGGCTATAGGACTGCGCAGAAAACCGAAAAGCGCTACGAAGAAAATTTTGGAAAAGCGGTCAAAAAACCGTTTTTTATGTCGAAATGTTAGAGGAAAATGAAAATTTTTGCAGGTTTCCCTACAGTCGGCGGTGCAAAATGCGGTGCGGAGTGCGGGCACGGAAGGTAAGTATGTCTGCAAAAATTTTGAGCTAAATCCAACGAGCGGTTTTTGAGTTAAAAAATTTTGAAAATTAAATTTTGAAAAAGATGGTTTTTCGTGGAAAACGGAAAATCCGACTAGTGCCGGTCTGTCGTAATATGTCAGAACGCTATCAATAGCCAAGTCTAGCTTGTACCAGCAGAAAACTGCGTCAAAAACGGTCAAAAAATGTTCGAGATATTACAACTTGATGTTTTAGTTGGCGAGGTATAGGTGGATTTTCGTATGTGAAGCGAAATTTTTCTAAGTCCCAAATAATAAATTTTTAAAAATTTTTGAAGTTCTACAGCTCGGATCGGCGCGTGCAAGGTGTCAAAAGACGCGGCTCGGCGCGGGCTATAGGACTGCGCAGAAAACCGAAAAGCGCTACGAAGAAAATTTTGGAAAAGCGGTCAAAAAACCGTTTTTTATGTCGAAATGTTAGAGGAAAATGAAAATTTTTGCAGGTTTCCCTACAGTCGGCGGTGCAAAATGCGGTGCGGAGTGCGGGCACGGAAGGTAAGTATGTCTGCAAAAATTTTGAGCTAAATCCAACGAGCGGTTTTTGAGTTAAAAAATTTTGAAAATTAAATTTTGAAAAAGATGGTTTTTCGTGGAAAACGGAAAATCCGACTAGTGCCGGTCTGTCGTAATATGTCAGAACGCTATCAATAGCCAAGTCTAGCTTGTACCAGCAGAAAACTGCGTCAAAAACGGTCAAAAAATGTTCGAGATATTACAACTTGATGTTTTAGTTGGCGAGGTATAGGTGGATTTTCGTATGTGAAGCGAAATTTTTCTAAGTCCCAAATAATAAATTTTTAAAAATTTTTGAAGTTCTACAGCTCGGATCGGCGCGTGCAAGGTGTCAAAAGACGCGGCTCGGCGCGGGCTATAGGACTGCGCAGAAAACCGAAAAGCGCTACGAAGAAAATTTTGGAAAAGCGGTCAAAAAACCGTTTTTTATGTCGAAATGTTAGAGGAAAATGAAAATTTTTGCAGGTTTCCCTACAGTCGGCGGTGCAAAATGCGGTGCGGAGTGCGGGCACGGAAGGTAAGTATGTCTGCAAAAATTTTGAGCTAAATCCAACGAGCGGTTTTTGAGTTAAAAAATTTTGAAAATTAAATTTTGAAAAAGATGGTTTTTCGTGGAAAACGGAAAATCCGACTAGTGCCGGTCTGTCGTAATATGTCAGAACGCTATCAATAGCCAAGTCTAGCTTGTACCAGCAGAAAACTGCGTCAAAAACGGTCAAAAAATGTTCGAGATATTACAACTTGATGTTTTAGTTGGCGAGGTATAGGTGGATTTTCGTATGTGAAGCGAAATTTTTCTAAGTCCCAAATAATAAATTTTAAAAATTTTTGAAGTTCTACAGCTCGGATCGGCGCGTGCAAGGTGTCAAAAGACGCGGCTCGGCGCGGGCTATAGGACTGCGCAGAAAACCGAAAAGCGCTACGAAGAAAATTTTGGAAAAGCGGTCAAAAAACCGTTTTTTATGTCGAAATGTTAGAGGAAAATGAAAATTTTTGCAGGTTTCCCTACAGTCGGCGGTGCAAAATGCGGTGCGGAGTGCGGGCACGGAAGGTAAGTATGTCTGCAAAAATTTTGAGCTAAATCCAACGAGCGGTTTTTGAGTTAAAAAATTTTGAAAATTAAATTTTGAAAAAGATGGTTTTTCGTGGAAAACGGAAAATCCGACTAGTGCCGGTCTGTCGTAATATGTCAGAACGCTATCAATAGCCAAGTCTAGCTTGTACCAGCAGAAAACTGCGTCAAAAACGGTCTATAGTGAAATGATCGAGATATTACAACTTGATGTTTTAGTTGGCGAGGTATAGGTGGATTTTCGTATGTGAAGCGAAATTTTTCTAAGTCCCAAATAATAAATTTTTAAAAATTTTTGAAGTTCTACAGCTCGGATCGGCGCGTGCAAGGTGTCAAAAGACGCGGCTCGGCGCGGGCTATAGGACTGCGCAGAAAACCGAAAAGCGCTACGAAGAAAATTTTGGAAAAGCGGTCAAAAAACCGTTTTTTATGTCGAAATGTTAGAGGAAAATGAAAATTTTTGCAGGTTTCCCTACAGTCGGCGGTGCAAAATGCGGTGCGGAGTGCGGGCACGGAAGGTAAGTATGTCTGCAAAAATTTTGAGCTAAATCCAACGAGCGGTTTTTGAGTTAAAAAATTTTGAAAATTAAATTTTGAAAAAGATGGTTTTTCGTGGAAAACGGAAAATCCGACTAGTGCCGGTCTGTCGTAATATGTCAGAACGCTATCAATAGCCAAGTCTAGCTTGTACCAGCAGAAAACTGCGTCAAAAACGGTCAAAAAATGTTCGAGATATTACAACTTGATGTTTTAGTTGGCGAGGTATAGGTGGATTTTCGTATGTGAAGCGAAATTTTTCTAAGTCCCAAATAATAAATTTTTAAAAATTTTTGAAGTTCTACAGCTCGGATCGGCGCGTGCAAGGTGTCAAAAGACGCGGCTCGGCGCGGGCTATAGGACTGCGCAGAAAACCGAAAAGCGCTACGAAGAAAATTTTGGAAAAGCGGTCAAAAAAACCGTTTTTTATGTCGAAATGTTAGAGGAAAATGAAAATTTTTGCAGGTTTCCCTACAGTCGGCGGTGCAAAATGCGGTGCGGAGTGCGGGCACGGAAGGTAAGTATGTCTGCAAAAATTTTGAGCTAAATCCAACGAGCGGTTTTTGAGTTAAAAAATTTTGAAAATTAAATTTTGAAAAAGATGGTTTTTCGTGGAAAACGGAAAATCCGACTAGTGCCGGTCTGTCGTAATATGTCAGAACGCTATCAATAGCCAAGTCTAGCTTGTACCAGCAGAAAACTGCGTCAAAAACGGTCAAAAAATGTTCGAGATATTACAACTTGATGTTTTAGTTGGCGAGGTATAGGTGGATTTTCGTATGTGAAGCGAAATTTTTCTAAGTCCCAAATAATAAATTTTTAAAAATTTTTGAAGTTCTACAGCTCGGATCGGCGCGTGCAAGGTGTCAAAAGACGCGGCTCGGCGCGGGCTATAGGACTGCGCAGAAAACCGAAAAGCGCTACGAAGAAAATTTTGGAAAAGCGGTCAAAAAACCGTTTTTTATGTCGAAATGTTAGAGGAAAATGAAATGTTTTGCAGGTTTCCCTCCAGTCGGGGGTGCAAAATGCGGTGCGGAGTGCGGGCACGGAAGGTAAGTATGTCTGCAAAAATTTTGAGCTAAATCCAACGAGCGGTTTTTGAGTTAAAAAATTTTGAAAATTAAATTTTGAAAAAGATTTTTTTTCGTGGAAAACGGAAAATCCGACTAGTGCCGGTCTGTCGTAATATGTCAGAACGCTATCAATAGCCAAGTCTAGCTTGTACCAGCAGAAAACTGCGTCAAAAACGGTCAAAAAATGTTCGAGATATTACAACTTGATGTTTTAGTTGGCGAGGTATAGGTGGATTTTCGTATGTGAAGCGAAATTTTTCTAAGTCCCAAATAATAAATTTTTAAAAATTTTTGAAGTTCTACAGCTCGGATCGGCGCGTGCAAGGTGTCAAAAGACGCGGCTCGGCGCGGGCTATAGGACTGCGCAGAAAACCGAAAAGCGCTACGAAGAAAATTTTGGAAAAGCGGTCAAAAAACCGTTTTTTATGTCGAAATGTTAGAGGAAAATGAAAATTTTTGCAGGTTTCCCTACAGTCGGCGGTGCAAAATGCGGTGCGGAGTGCGGGCACGGAAGGTAAGTATGTCTGCAAAAATTTTGAGCTAAATCCAACGAGCGGTTTTTGAGTTAAAAAATTTTGAAAATTAAATTTTGAAAAAGATGGTTTTTCGTGGAAAACGGAAAATCCGACTAGTGCCGGTCTGTCGTAATATGTCAGAACGCTATCAATAGCCAAGTCTAGCTTGTACCAGCAGAAAACTGCGTCAAAAACGGTCAAAAAATGTTCGAGATATTACAACTTGATGTTTTAGTTGGCGAGGTATAGGTGGATTTTCGTATGTGAAGCGAAATTTTTCTAAGTCCCAAATAATAAATTTTTAAAAATTTTTGAAGTTCTACAGCTCGGATCGGCGCGTGCAAGGTGTCAAAAGACGCGGCTCGGCGCGGGCTATAGGACTGCGCAGAAAACCGAAAAGCGCTACGAAGAAAATTTTGGAAAAGCGGTCAAAAAACCGTTTTTTATGTCGAAATGTTAGAGGAAAATGAAAATTTTTGCAGGTTTCCCTACAGTCGGCGGTGCAAAATGCGGTGCGGAGTGCGGGCACGGAAGGTAAGTATGTCTGCAAAAATTTTGAGCTAAATCCAACGAGCGGTTTTTGAGTTAAAAAATTTTGAAAATTAAATTTTGAAAAAGATGGTTTTTCGTGGAAAACGGAAAATCCGACTAGTGCCGGTCTGTCGTAATATGTCAGAACGCTATCAATAGCCAAGTCTAGCTTGTACCAGCAGAAAACTGCGTCAAAAACGGTCAAAAAATGTTCGAGATATTACAACTTGATGTTTTAGTTGGCGAGGTATAGGTGGATTTTCGTATGTGAAGCGAAATTTTTCTAAGTCCCAAATAATAAATTTTTAAAAATTTTTGAAGTTCTACAGCTCGGATCGGCGCGTGCAAGGTGTCAAAAGACGCGGCTCGGCGCGGGCTATAGGACTGCGCAGAAAACCGAAAAGCGCTACGAAGAAAATTTTGGAAAAGCGGTCAAAAAACCGTTTTTTATGTCGAAATGTTAGAGGAAAATGAAAATTTTTGCAGTTTTCACTACAGTCGGCGGTGCAAACTGCGGTGCGGAGTGCGGGCACGGAAGGTAAGTATGTCTGCAAAAATTTTGAGCTAAATCCAACGAGCGGTTTTTGAGTTAAAAATTTTGAAAATTAAATTTTGAAAAAGATGGTTTTTCGTGGAAAACGGAAAATCCGACTAGTGCCGGTCTGTCGTAATATGTCAGAACGCTATCAATAGCCAAGTCTAGCTTGTACCAGCAGAAAACTGCGTCAAAAACGGTCAAAAAATGTTCGAGATATTACAACTTGATGTTTTAGTTGGCGAGGTATAGGTGGATTTTCGTATGTGAAGCGAAATTTTTCTAAGTCCCAAATAATAAATTTTTAAAAATTTTTGAAGTTCTACAGCTCGGATCGGCGCGTGCAAGGTGTCAAAAGACGCGGCTCGGCGCGGGCTATAGGACTGCGCAGAAAACCGAAAAGCGCTACGAAGAAAATTTTGGAAAAAGCGGTCAAAAAACCGTTTTTTATGTCGAAATGTTAGAGGAAAATGAAAATTTTTGCAGGTTTTCCCTACAGTCGGCGGTGCAAAATGCGGTGCGGAGTGCGGGCACGGAAGGTAAGTATGTCTGCAAAAATTTTGAGCTAAATCCAACGAGCGGTTTTTGAGTTAAAAAATTTTGAAAATTAAATTTTGAAAAGATGGTTTTTTCGTGGAAAACGGAAAATCCGACTAGTGCCGGTCTGTCGTAATATGTCAGAACGCTATCAATAGCCAAGTCTAGCTTGTACCAGCAGAAAACTGCGTCAAAAACGGTCAAAAAATGTTCGAGATATTACAAGATGTTGTTTTAGTTGGCGAGGTATAGGTGGATTTTCGTATGTGAAGCGAAATTTTTCTAAGTCCCAAATAATAAATTTTTAAAAATTTTTGAAGTTCTACAGCTCGGATCGGCGCGTGCAAGGTGTCAAAAGACGCGGCTCGGCGCGGGCTATAGGACTGCGCAGAAAACCGAAAAGCGCTACGAAGAAAATTTTGGAAAAGCGGTCAAAAAACCGTTTTTTATGTCGAAATGTTAGAGGAAATGAAAATTTTTGCAGGTTTCCCTACAGTCGGCGGTGCAAAATGGGTGCGGTGTGCGGGGAGGGATGGTTAGTATGTCTGCAAAAATTTTGAGCTAAATCCAACGAGCGGTTTTTGAGTTAAAAATTTTGAAAATTAATTTTGAAAAGATGGTTTTTCGTGGAAAACGGAAAATCCGACTAGTGCAGGTCTGTCGTAATCTGTCAGAACGCTATCAATAGCCAAGTCTAGCTTGTACCAGCAGAAAACTGCGTCAAAACGGTCAAAAAATGTTCGAGATATTACAACTTGATGTTTTGTTGGCGAGGTATAGGTGGGATTTTCGTATGTGAAGCGAAATTTTTCTAAGTCCCAAATAATAAATTTTTAAAAATTTTTGAAGTTCTACAGCTCGGATCGGCGCGTGCAAGGTGTCAAAAGACGCGGCTCGGCGCGGGCTATAGGACTCTGCGCTAAACGAAAAGCGCTACGAAGAAATTTTGGAAAAAGCGGTCAAAAAACCGTTTTTTTATGTCGAAATGTTAGAGGAAAATGAAAATTTTGCAGGTTTCCCTACAGTTCGGCGCTAAAAAGTCTTCGGTGCAAAATGCGGTGCGGATGTGCGGGCACGGAAGGTAAGTATGTCTGCAAAAATTTTGAGCTAAATCCAACGAGCGGTTTTTGAGTTAAAAATTTTGAAAATTAAATTTTGAAAAGATGGTTTTTCGTGGAAAACGGAAAATCCGACTAGTGCCGGTCTGTCGTAATATGTCAGAACGCTATCAATAGCCAAGTCTAGCTTGTACCAGCAGAAAACTGCGTCAAAAACGGTCAAAAAATGTTCGAGATATTACAACTTGATGTTTTAGTTGGCGAGGTATAGGTGGATTTTCGTATGTGAAGCGAAATTTTTCTAAGTCCCCATAATAAATTTTTAAAAATTTTTGAAGTTCTACAGCTCGGATCGGCGCGTGCAAGGTGTCAAAAGACGCGGCTCGGCGCGGGCTATAGGACTGCGCAGAAAACCGAAAAGCGCTACGAAGAAAATTTTGGAAAAGCGGTCAAAAAACCGTTTTTTATGTCGAAATGTTAGAGGAAAATGAAAATTTTTGCAGGTTTCCCTACAGTCGGCGGTGCAAAATGCGGTGCGGAGTGCGGGCACGGAAGGTAAGTATGTCTGCAAAAATTTTGAGCTAAATCCAACGAGCGGTTTTTGAGTTAAAAAAATTTTGAAAATTAAATTTTGAAAAAGATGGTTTTTCGTGGAAAACGGAAAATCCGACTTGGGCCGGTCTTTTGTAATATGTCCAGAACGCTATCAATAGCCAAGTCTAGCTTGTACCAGCAGAAAACTGCGTCAAAAACGGTCAAAAAATGTTCGAGATATTACAACTTGATGTTTTAGTTGGCGAGGTATAGGTGGATTTTCGTATGTGAAGCGAAATTTTTCTAAGTCCCAAATAATAAATTTTAAAAATTTTTGAAGTTCTACAGCTCGGATCGGCGCGTGCAAGGTGTCAAAAGACGCGGCTCGGCGCGGGCTATAGGACTGCGCAGAAAACGAAAAGCGCTACGAAGAAAATTTTGGAAAAAAAGCGGTCAAAAAAAACGTTTTTTTATGTCGAAATGTTAGAGGAAAATGAAAATTTTTGCAGTTTCCCTACAGTCGGCGGTGCAAAATGCGGTGCGGAGTGCGGGCACGGAAGGTAAGTATGTCTGCAAAAATTTTGAGCTAAATCCAACGAGCGGTTTTTTGAGTTAAAAAATTTTGAAAATTAAATTTTGAAAAAAGATGGTTTTTCGTGGAAAACGGAAAATCCGACTAGTGCCGGTCTGTCGTAATATGTCAGAACGCTATCAATAGCCAAGTCTAGCTTGTACCAGCAGAAAACTGCGTCAAAAACGGTCAAAAAATGTTCGAGAGATTACACCGTGATGTTGTAGTTGGCGAGGTCGAGGGGGAGTGTGGTATGTGAAGCGAGATTTTTCTAGGTCCCCAAATAATAAATTTTTAAAATTTTTGAAGTTCTACAGCTCGGATCGGCGCGTGCAAGGTGTCAAAAGACGCGCTCGGCGCGGGCTATAGGACTGCGCAGAAAACCGAAAAAGCGCTACGAAGAAATTTTTTGGAAAAGCGGTCAAAAAAACCGTTTTTTATGTCGAAATGTTAGATGAAAATGAAAATTTTTGCAGGTTTCCCTACAGTCGGCGGTGCAAAATGCGGTGCGGAGTGCGGGCACGGAAGGTAAGTATGTCTGCAAAAATTTTGAGCTAAATCCAACGAGCGGTTTTTGAGTTAAAAAATTTTGAAAATTAAATTTTGAAAAAGATGGTTTTTCGTGGAAAACGGAAATCCGACTAGTGCCGGTCTGTCGTAATATGTCAGAACGCTATCAATAGCCAAGTCTAGCTTGTACCAGCAGAAAACTGCGTCAAAAACGGTCAAAAAATGTTCGAGATATTACAACTTGATGTTTTAGTTGGCGAGGTATAGGTGGATTTTCGTATGTGAAGCGAAATTTTTCTAAGTCCCAAATAATAAATTTTTAAAAATTTTTGAAGTTCTACAGCTCGGATCGGCGCGTGCAAGGTGTCAAAAGACGCGGCTCGGCGCGGGCTATAGGACTGCGCAGAAAACCGAAAAGCGCTACGAAGAAAATTTTGGAAAAAAGCGGTCAAAAACAACGTTTTTTATGTCGAAATGTTAGAGGGAAATGAAAATTTTTGCAGGTTTCCCTACAGTCGGCGGTGCAAAATGCGGTGCGGAGTGCGGGCACGGAAGGTAAGTATGTCTGCAAAAATTTTGAGCTAAATCCAACGAGCGGTTTTTGAGTTAAAAAATTTTGAAAATTAAATTTTGAAAAAGATGGTTTTTCGTGGAAAACGGAAAATCCGATAGTGCCGGTCTGTCGTAATATGTCAGAACGCTATCAATAGCCAA